>JBBPBX010065267.1:8590-20001 GCA_038048925.1 Garcialebias charrua | reverse complement strand
CAACTTTGACCAACCATAGATTACAAAAGGACTGAGAAATGCTTGCAAAAAGAAGAACTACTTGTACTCATGTTTTTTGAGATCTAGAACACAAGAATCTGAAGCAAAGTATAAGAGGTATAAAAATAAGTTAGTAAGTATTATAAGAAAACGCAAAAAGGAATATTACAGTGAATTATTGGATAAAAGTAATGGTGATACTAAAGCAACTTGGAGAGTAATGAACAATGTCTTAAAGAATCATAAATCAAAGACTGGCATTTCACAACATTTTGTAAATAATAATGAGGACATCTATGACGAAAATGAAATTGTAAATGGTTTTAATCAATATTTTGTTAATGTGGGTCCAAGTCTTGCAGCTAAAATTCCAAAAGTAAATAATACAGTGAATCACTCAATCTTTAGCAATACTAACAGTATTCTTCTTAAGGAAACAAATAAAGAAGAAATAATGAATGTTGTTAAAACTTTTTCTGATAAACGTTCTAAAGACTGTGTTGATATGGATATGAAATTTGTAAAAGATATAATGAGTCATGTCATTGAACTATTCACTTATATTTGTAATCTATCCTTTTCAACTGGAAATTTTCCAGATAATATGAAAGTGGCAAAGGTGGTTCCTCTTTTTAAAGATGGTGATAAAAGCCTATTTAACAACTACAGACCAATATCTTTACTACCACAGTTTTCAAAAATCTTAGAAAAATTATTTGTAACTAGATTAAACCAATTCATTGATAAACACATTGGTCAGTATGGTTTCAGAGCAAAGACTTCTACATCAAATGCTATAATGGAATTAGTTGAACAGATTACTACAGCTGTTGATCAAAAAAAATATTGTCTTGGGATTTTTGTTGATCTGAAAAAGGCCTTTGATACTGTGGATCATACCATTCTCATCGACAAGTTGAGTAAATATGGTGTAAGAGGACCAGCATTGCAGTGGGTAACTAGTTATCTCAGTAACAGGAAACAATTTTTGCAAATAAATGATGCAAGCTCCAGCCTCTGTAATGTTACATGTGGAGTCCCTCAGGGCTCTATCATTGGACCTAAGTTATTTATTCTGTATGTTAATGACTTAGTCAAGGTGTCAGTACTTCTCAAATGTATCCTTTTTGCTGATGATACAACTTTTTTTTTTGGTCATGATATTACACAGATCTTTGAGTTTATGAAGATAGAATTAGCAAAAATACAAAATTGGTTTAATCTAAATAAATTGTCATTTAATTTAGATAAAACTAAATATATGATATTTGGTTAAAAAAAACTGTTGATATTCCATTTCTGATTGACGGTGTTGAGATCTGTCGTGTTAGTGAAGTGAAATTTCTGGGTGTCATCGTTGACGATAAACTGAATTGGAAACATCACATAAATTCAGTAAAAACAAGGGTAGCGAGATCCATTGCTGTTCTATACAAAGTCAGGAACCTGTTAAATGATAAAGCTCTGTACTTGTTGTACAACACAATTGTCGTTCCACACATGATTTATTGTATTGACATCGGGGTAAAGCATGTAAAACTTTCACGGAACCTGTTTTTTTGTTACAGAAAAGAGCTATAAGAATAATTACCAGAAAAAGTTATTGTCACCCATCTAGCACAGCCCTCATGCACGAAAATGTTCTTATTCTTATCCTAAATTCCTCCTACTTTTGTTCGTACGAAGCGTTCGTACGAACATGCCACGTCAGATCCAACAAAGTCTTCTATCCTCAGGAAAAGCGTGTAAACGGGCTGCTTAAAGTTGATGGATCCCACCTGTTCTACTCACCTGCGCGTGCTCGCGGGAATGTAATTTACATAATTTCCACCCCTCAAAACACCATATAAGGCCACGCTTCCTGCCTTCAGACAGCAGGAAGTGTCCATTCATTCAAACTCGAAGTAAAAGGAGGAACTTCACGCGTTCAGAGATCTGCTCTCAGTGGCGCTGTGGCTACCCCCCCACCCCCCCGCAAGTGTCGGATGGTCAAATACCTTTAATTTTAGTGAACTGTGTTACATTATAGTTTCACTTATTCAGAAGAGCTGTGGCGCACCGCTACCCCCCACCCCCCCGCAAGTGTCGGATGGTCAAATATTTTTAATTTTAGTGTACTGTGTTACAGTTTCACTTATTCAGAAGAGCTGTGGCGCACCGCTACCCCACCCCCCCGCAAGTGTCGGATGTGTTTTTCAACAGAAGCATTTTAAAATGTCTCGAAACTACAGTTAACTTCATATTAATATTGTAGTGCATATGTTTTGTCTCCCGTGGGTCGTACAGTATCAGAAATCAAGAATAAATGGTTTGATCTGAAAATGGCTTCAAACAAACATCTCGCCGCAGCACGGACAGGAGGTGGTCAGGAGATGGTGGACAATAAATGCCACGCTGCAAGATGCCAACATGTTTTGCAGCACAAATGATGCGCGCACCTCCTGGTCAGCGCGCACCTCCTGATCAGCGCGCCTCCTGATCAGGGCGCCTCCTGATCAGGGCGCCTCCTGATCAGGGCGCCTCCTGATCAGCGCGCCTCCTGATCAGCGCGCCTCCTGATCAGGGCGCCTCCTGATCAGCGCGCCTCCTGATCAGGGCGCCTCCTGATCAGCGCGCCTCCTGATCAGCGCGCCTCCTGATCAGGGCGCCTCCTGATCAGCGCGCCTCCTGATCAGGGCGCCTCCTGATCAGCGCGCCTCCTGATCAGCGCGCCTCCTGATCAGGGCGCCTCCTGATCAGCGCGCCTCCTGATCAGGGCGCCTCCTGATCAGCGCGCCTCCTGATCAGGGCGCCTCCTGATCAGGGCGCCTCCTGATCAGGGCGCCTCCTGATCAGCGCGCCTCCTGATCAGCGCGCCTCCTGATCAGGCGCCTCCTGATCAGGGCGCCTCCTGATCAGGGCGCCTCCTGATCAGGGCGCCTCCTGATCAGGGCGCCTCCTGGTCGGGGCGCAACCACATTCTGCAGGTCATATTTCGGATCAGATATAATAATCTATTGCTCTGATGGTGTTTGCACAGCAGTCCAGCAATAGCATGAAGATCAGTCTTAATTCGTACTTGTTCTGCGGCGGTGTATGGGGATTTTATGTACCTGGGTGTTAATATGAGGAGCGGCTTTGATGACCAAGGGGAGCGCACGACTCACTGAAGCCTGCGCGACACACCAGACAAATTAAACTTAAAATTATAATTCTAATTCAAACAGAATAACCTATTGTCAAGAATAATTATGGTGCGTGAATATTTTAAACCCAAAATATTTTCTAAATAACGAAATATGAAGTTATTAGTGGAGAAATCCCGTCTGGATGACAGCAGACTGACGCTCCTAAATTATACGACAGGTCCGGACCACTCGTAAATTTTGTTCGTATCTGAGAAAAATCCTAGGATACGAAAACATTGTTGGATGCCACAAATGATCCTAAATCACTCGTACGCACAGTATAAGCACAAATCTGTGCGTACGAATGGTTCGTGCATGAGGCCCATTGTTTCACCAATTGAAGTTGTTAAAATTCAGTGACTTGGTGGATTACAATATTCTGTCAGTCATGTATAGAGCTCATAAAGAAGAATTACCATTTAATATCCGAATACTTTTTGTCAAACGTAAAAGCTGTTATAATCTAAAGGGAGTAGACGTTTTTGTTAAACCTAAATATAGAACCAGTTCGAGGGGTCGGTCAACCTCCATTCAGGGAATTGGTTTGTGGAATGTTTTGGATACTGAAATTAAAAATGCTGCTTCATTATTTATATTTAAGAAATTAATCAAAACAAAATTATTACAGGGATATATATAAATTGTTTTTTGTGTGTTAGTTTGTAATTTGATGATTACGATTATGAGTTATTTTTATTATGTTATTTGTTGATGATTTTTTTGTTTGACTTGACTGGTAGTAAAAGGGGGCAGATATAATAAGATTTTTTCTTCATTCTGCCACCCTTCATTTTATTTCTTACAATTGTATACTCACATTTGTGATTGTTTTTTTGTGTTGTATTTTAAAATGAATAAAATTTAATTAAAAAATAAATAAATAAAGAGTTGAGAGCACTACAGCTGTCTGTTCGACTGACCTGTGGTTAACTCGCTGCAGGTTAGGATGCTGCGTTGGTTCGTGTTACTTACATTTGGCGTGCATGTGTTTAGGAGAGGCAACGCTGCTGACACAATGAGACAGCTGAGAACACAGCCTTGAGAATGAATGGGGAAGAAACGTAAAAAACTATATTCTTTCAGTCCAAGCAGGTTCAGATTGAAGACGTATAGAAGGCAGGTTTGTTCATACGCTCTCACGCTGCAATAGTGCTCTGTGCTAAACGTCAAAAAAGTAAGAACGTTGTCGTTTAATGGAAAGCAAGGTAAAAATGCAAAAAATGCTGTAAAGTTTGGGGTTGTTTACTTGTAAAATTCAGTGATAGCGTCAATTATCCAGTTCTGAGTGAGAACCAACACACTTGTGCATTCTTTTTAGAGCTGTTTTTAATCTTCAAAAATACCGTTTCATCACAGGTGCAAAGGGCAAAGCTTTGAAAATAGAACACTATCATATTTCCAATATGTTTCTCTGGAGAACAGAAGAACTTTGGTACCTGTCGCATGTGTAAAACAGAGAGGTGTCAAAACTGAAACACGACCGGCGTATGTGTGACAAAAGGAGAAACTGCTGTGAGGGATCGGTTAGAAGACAAGAAGAGCCCGGCTCCCCACACAACACCCCCCACAGCAGATGGGAGCTTTATCGTTGTGGCTGCAGGGGGAAGAGGAGAAGACAGACCACAAGAAAGGTTGGAGACATGGCTGGACAGTGACACATGTCCCGCTGTGGAGGGGGATTTTTACCCACCTGGCCTTTGGAGTGTCATCATGTTACCGGTCGTGTCATGAGCCTCCAGCCTGTCCGCCTGCGCCGCATTGTCCCGGGCTGCATGTGGACAGCAGAATAAAAGAGAATGGATAGTGGAAAAGAGAATAGGCTTGGCAGTGGGAGTGAGACACATTTTAGTCTATTGTTGCTGTTGTATTTTTTAACACAGCTAAAGTGAGGGATGAATCTGATCAAAGAGGTGTATATGATTGCTTTGTTGGGTTTTGAGTTAAAAATATACCTGCCATGGGAAGGCTGAGGTGACATGCATGGGGTATAAAATGTACTTAACACAACATCAGCTGAAAAAGGATTGCTCAGTGGACATCACACCTGAGCTATGCTTTTAATTCACCTGATGCTTATTACCCGAATCTTCTTACCTTGACAGTCCTGTGGAGTCCCACAAGGCTCTGTTCTTAGTCCAGTTTTGTTACGCTTTGTTAACAGTGTTATACAATGTAATATTATGTTTTGTTTACACTTTGTTAACAGTGTTATACAATGTAATGTTATGTTTTGTTTACACTTTATGATCTAGATGTATGCCAAGATTGTTAGTATCCAAATGTATGCAGGTGACACATCTTTACTTGGACAAAAAAAAGTCCATCCATGCATCTGTAACTGTTACATTTGCAATGGCTCAAGTGCAAAAAATAACATTTCTTAATTCAACACCTAAAAAAATAAACTATCTACGATGCATGTCACCACCTGACACATTCAAAGATGCTATTTAAACATTGCACAGCTGGAACGAGAACTTTAGGAAAAAATGAAAATATGGTGATGAGAAGACTTGCTCGGCCATAACACACACAAGATGAATTTAAAGTCCCAAATAAGCAAAAGCTAATGCCAGTTTCACTATTTTCATTCCTATCTTATGCTTTTAATATCACCTGATGTTTGATGTCGACACCATCGACCATGAGATCCTCATTGCTAGGTTGGAGCAGTGGGTGGGCATCTCAGGGTCAGCCCTAAACTGGTTCAGATCCTACCTCTCTGACAGGTCTTTTTGTGTGTCCATCAATGATTTTACTTCTGCAGTGGCGGCTCTTAAATGGGGGGTTCCGCAGGGGTCCATCCTGGGTCCTCTCTTGTTCTCCTTATACCTGCTGCCACTCGGTGCTATTTTCCGGAAACACAATATACCCTTCCACTTCTACGCTGATGACTGTCAAATTTACTTCCCCCTAAGACAAAATGGTACAGGCTCTATTCAACCTCTGCTCGACTGCCTGGCTGACATCAGGGACTGGATGGCTTTAAATTTCTTAAGCTTCAACGATAAGAAGTCTGAAGCCATATTGTTCCTTCCCAATGACACAACCTCGAACCACTGCATTGACCTTTCTGCTCTACCCCTGTCCGAAAAACAAAAAGTCACAAATCTGGGAGTGATAATGGATCCTTCCATGAAACTCAACAGTCATGTAAACATGATCGTCAAATCCTGTTTTTTCCAGCTGAGGCGTCTGTCTAAGCTGAAGCCCATATTATCAAAAAACAACCTGGAGACAGTGATTCACGCATTCATTACATCTAGGCTTGATTACTGCAATTCACTTCTGCTTGGCGTCAGTCAAGCCACCATTGCACGATTACAACTGGTTCAGAACGCAGCTGCCCGATTTTTAACCAGCACACGCAAAAGAGAGCACATTACACCAGTCTTGGCCTCCCTGCACTGGCTACCGGTTCATCTTCGAATCCAATTCAAAATTCTCATGTATGTCTACAAATCGCTGAACAGTCTCGCCCCCGCCTATCTCTCGGATCTGATACACCCATATGTCCCTCCACGTGCTTTGAGGTCAGAGGATCGGGTACTCTTAATAGTTCCAGAAACTCGCCTTAAGCGCAGGGGTGACAGGGCGTTCTCTGTAGCAGGCCCAAGACTCTGGAACGAGTTACCGCTGCTCATCAAACAGGCCCCCTCCCTCTCGGTTTTCAAATCCCGGTTAAAAACTCACTACTACTCCATTGCTTTCAATGCCAGCTGATTTGTATTGGATCGTTTTATTTATGATCTGCAATGTTTTTATGTTTTTCGTGTTGTACTTCATTGTCTGTGTTGCCTGTTGCGTGTTTGTTTGTCCAGCACTTTGGTGTGGACTTGTTCCTGTTGAAAGTGCTTTATAAATAAAATGGTATGGTATGGTATGGTGTGGTAATGTTATGTTTTGTTTACACTTTATGATCTAGATGAATGTCAAGATTGTAGTATCCAAATGTATGCAGGTGACACATCTTTACTTGGGCAAAAAAATGTCCATCCACACATCTGTAACTGTTACATTTGCAATGGCTCAAGTGCAGAAAAATAATATTATTGAACACCTAAATAAAAACCATCTACAATGCATGTTGCCATCTGACACATTCAAATAAACTATTTAAACATTTCACAGCTGGAACGAGAAATTTATTCTAGGAAAAAAAATGAAAATATGATGATGAGAAGACTTGCTTGACCATAACACACACAAGAATAATAATAATAATAATAATGAATTCAATTTATAACGCACTTTTCATTAATGAAAATCTCAAAGTGCTACAAGGAGCAACAGAATTAAATGACAATAAAACAAATAATAAAACAATTAAAATCAATAACAATATCAGCTAAGATCAAAAGTAGAATCATGAGGAGGTAGAGTATGCTTGGTCGAAAAGAAAGGTCTTCAAGTCGCTCTTAAAGTCAACCACAGACTGTGGGGCTCTTAGACAGTCAGGAAGAGAGTTCCACAGGCGGGGGGCAGCCACACTGAAAGCCCGGTCTCCCATGGTCCTTAATTTGGTTCTCGGAATGTGAAGGAGATTGCTGTTCTGTGACCGCAGCGAACGGGTGGATGAGTATGGAATGAGAATATCCTTCAGATAATCTGGTGAAGTTCCGTGTAAGCATTGATGTGTAATGAGAGCAGTTTTGTACTGAATTCTGTAGGCGACAGGAAGCCAATGAAGGTTATGGAGAATGGGCGTAATATGTTCAAATTTACGAACTCTCAACAAGATCCTTGCTGCACTGTTTTGAATATATTGAAGTTTCTGAAGGTTTTTGCCAGGGATTCCAATAAACAGGGAGTTGCAGTAGTCGAGCCTGGAGGAGACAAAAGCATGGACGAGCTTCTCAGCATCGGAAAAAGTTAGGGATGGGCGAAGTCTGGAGATGTTTCGAAGATGGAAGAAGCAAGTTTTAAACAGATGCTTAATGTGATTTTCAAATGTAAGATTGGAGTCCATTTTTATTCCAAGATTAGTAACAGAGGTGGAGAGGGGGATGTCTTGTCCAGAAAAGGAAAGTCTTGTTATAGGAGATGTTTGTACCTGGTGAGGGGTGCCAATCAGTATGGCCTCAGTCTTGGAGCAGTTTAATTGAAGAAAGTTCTGATTCATCCATGCCCTAATTGCCTCCAGGCAGGCAGAGAGGGCAGTGAGTGAAGATGGAGATGACAAGGTGGAAGATGAGGATGCTCCAGTCCTGATGTAAAGCTGTGTATCGTCGGCATAACAGTGAAAAGAAATGTTGAACTGATTAATAATTTGACCTAAAGGCAGCATGTAAAGGGAAAACAGCAGGGGCCCCAGAACCGACCCCTGAGGGACACCACAGGAGACACAAACTGTCTGGGACGTGGCGTTGCCAAGACTAACACATTCCAGCCTATTGGAGAGGAAAGATTTGAACCAGTCCAGGACTGTGTCGCAGAGACCGACCTCCACATGAAGACGGTGGAGGAGGATACTATGGTCCACAGTGTCGAAGGCTGCAGTGAGGTCAAGGAGGACAAGGATGGAGGGAGAGCCAGTGTCAGCAGCCAAGAGGACATCATTGGTAACCCTCAGCAATGCAGTCTCTGTACTGTGAGCTGCCCTGAAGAGGAATTTAAAGTCCCAAATAAGCAAAATCTAATGCCAGTTTCACTGTTTTCATTCCTATATTATGCTTTTAATATCACCTGATGTTTATTACCTGAATCTTCTTACCCTGACTGTTCTGTGGAGTCCCACATGGCTCTGTTCTTAGTCCAGTTTTGTTTACACTTTGTTAACAGTGTTATACAATGTAATGTTATGTTTTGTTTACACTTCATGATATAGATGAATGTCAAGATTGTAGTATCCAAATGTATGCAGGTGACACATCTTTACTTGGGCAAAAACATGTCCATCCACACATCTGTAACTGTTACATTTGCAGTGGCTTAAGTGCAGAAAAATAATATTACTTAATTGAACACCTAAATAAAAACCATCTACAGTAATGCATGTTGCCATCTGACACATTCAAAGACGCTATTTAAACATTTCACAGCTGGAAACTAGAAATTTATACTAGGAAAAAAAGTGAAAATACAGTGATGAGAAGGCTTGCTTGGTCATAACACACACAAGATGAATTTAAAGCCCCAAAATAAGCAAAAGCTAATGCCAGTTTCACTGTTTTCATTCCTATCTACACAGATCTAAGACAGGCCTACACTTGCACTGTTGAAAATTCTCATCCTCAGATTTAAACAGATCAAACAACAAAAGCTAAAACACGAGACAACTGATCATAACGCAACACAAAATAAATAAAACTAATAGAAAGCACAGCAGATGGAGTCTACAAAGGGCAGCACATGTTTCAGCTTTCATTTAGGCCGTGCTCTGAGATATTTGTAACTTAAACAAACAAAAATATTAAAGTCTTGCAAACATAAAGCACTTAGGGCTCAGAAATGAGTAACAGTCCCAAAACGCTCCATGTAAATACCTTTTGTAATGGAGCCGATTTCCGCACACATACCTCCAGGTGTTTGTACACGAATACACTAGAGGAGACCTTGAGGTTCTTTACAAGGAGACTAAAGGAAAGAGCTGAATGCAAGCTTATGGAAGTGCTGCAAGATCAAGAACAGTCTACCCGCCGGTTGTAAAGCTAAGCTTTCAGAGGTGAGAGGTTGCAGACATTGGCGTGGTCAAACACGTGTCAGAACAGTATTTACTGCTGCAGAGGCCCTCCTCAGACCACCTACAAGAGCTCCTTCACTCCAGTACTGTACACTCACATGTACAAGTTATGTTCTGTTTCTCAGGACCCACTAGGTGGTAGTAAAAACCCATGAACAGCATATCTTCTTATCCTGACATCCTGGAATGAAAGGCTCGCAGGTCAAGTGTTAGTGTATGTCTGAACTCTGATCCTCTTTAATCTAAATAGGAGTATGCAGGCACTGATTTGATGCTGAGCTGGATAAAACCTCAAATAGAAAAGTGACAGTCCTTACATCCCCAAAATGAAACTCGGTGCCCAGCCTTTAGGCCTTTATCAAGGTCACTTCAAGAGCATGTGCCTAATGTTATCGGAATGCATCCCGGCTTCAACCAATGAGACATACATACTAAATTAGTAACGCAAATATTTAAAACTCCATATGCAACTTGAGAGCATCATCCCTCATTGCAATGCTATGAATATCGTTTGATCTGTAACCAGTGATCATACACAATTATGCTCTTTCAAATACACTACATCCAAGTTCAGAGAAAATTCATGCTTTGAATTAAATGAAGAGCTGCAGGCAAATGTGAGGCAGATGACATCTGTCTTTATTTTTCATCCAGGAAAGATGAAACAGCCCATTTTTCACTTACAGTTACATTTTGACATGTGTTAAACTCCAATATCTTGTGCATTTAAAACAATTGTTTGATGTTTTTATTTATTATTTATGTGACATGAATAAATAAATCTAATACAGGGTCAAACAATGAAATAGCACTTTAAGATTATTTTTGAATGTCTACTTTGCCTAAAACCAGAAGCGTTTGTGTTATATAAACATTTATCTTATCTAGAAGTGCTTAACATGTGCTCAATACATTATGCATATCTAAAAAAAAATTTAAAAAAATCACAGCTCCAGTTTTGTCTTGTTGACACTTTTTTCAATATCAACCTTCGTTTGTGTCTAAAAAAATTGAGTATTTTTTATTGCTCTAATTAAATTTTTTTTTTATCTTTGTCAGTATTTTTATTTATTTGCCATTTTGTGCATATCCAACTGTAAATAAGTTTGGAGCTTTGTCTCTTTCTTATTTTTGGACAAAATCTCAAAACGCCGCCCTCTAGTGGTTATAAGTAAACATCACAGGACTTTGTGTTTTGCTCCCACTGAAATGTAACCTGGCATTACAGATTTAAAATTCTTTAACTGATTACGTTTAATAAAGCTTTTCTTTAATTGATAAAAACGTTAGTGTAAATTTACACAAATATAAAGTTAACTTATGCACAAAATAATGAACCTACAGTAATTGGTTGATGTGTGCAAGTTAATTAAATCATGGAGAATTTTAATAATAAAAAAACTAACTTGTTATCTTTAAGAGCATATTAATGGTTTGATACATGACACTGAATCTATATGAAATGTACAAATTCAATCTATAAGCTTTAAGGTTTTTTAATCTGAATTAAGTTGTTGATCTGTCCTCTTTGGGATGAACAAAGGAAACATTAGAAAACTTTC
>JBBPBX010065266.1:0-10575 GCA_038048925.1 Garcialebias charrua | reverse complement strand
TAAAAGATCTACCGTATGGTATATCAGAGTAGAACAAAATTGCAGGAGCTACCGTACAGTATTTCTGGACAGCACAAAATTGGAGGAGCTACCGTACGGTATTTCTGGACAGCACAAAATTTAAGGAGCTACCGTACGGTATTTCTGGACAGCACAAAATTGAAGATCTATCGTATGGTATTTCTGGACAGCACAAAATTAAAGATCTACCATATGGTATGTCTGAGTGGAACAAAATTGGAGGAGCTACTGTACTGTATTTCTGGACAACAGAAAATTGTAGATCTACCGTATGATATTTCTGGACAACAGAAAATTGGAGGAGCTACCGTACGGTATTTCTGGACAGCACAAAATTGGAGGAGCTACCGTACAGTATTTCTGGACAGCACAAAATTGAAGATCTATAGTACGGTATTTCTGGACAGCACAAAATTAAAGATCTACTGTATAGTTTGTCTGAGTAGAACAAAATTGGAGGAGCTACCGTACAGTATTTCAGGACAGCACAGAATTGGAGGAGCTACCGTACAGTATTTCTGGACAGCACAAAAATGGAGCTCTACCGTAGGTATTTCTGGACAGCACAAAATTGGAGGAGCTACTGTACGGTATCTCTGGACAGCACAAAATTAAAGATCTACCGTATGGTATGTCTGAGTGGAACAAAATTGAAGGAGCTACCGTACGGTATTTCTGGACAGCACAAAATTGGATGAGCTACCGTACAGTATTTCTGGACAGCACAAAATTGGAGATGTACCGTACGGTATTTCTGGACAGCACAAAATTGGAGGAGCTACCGTACGGTATTTCTGGACAACACAAAATTGAAGATCTACCCTACGGTATTTCTGGACAGCACAAAATTGGAGGCGCTACCGTACGGTATTTCTGGACAGCACAAAATTGGAGGAGCTACCGTACGGTATTTCTGGACGGCACAAAATTGAAGATCTGTCATACGGTATTTCTGGACAGCACAAAATTAAAGATCTACTGTATGGTATGTCTGAGAAGAACAAAATTGGAGGAGCTACTGTATGGTATTTCTGGACAGCACAAAATTGAATATCTACTGTATGGTATTTCTGGACAGCACAAAATTGAATACTGTATCTACTATACGGTATTTCTGGACAACACAGAATTGGAGATCTACCGTATGGTATTTCTGGACAGCACAAAATTGCAGTTCTAGACAGCATACATTTAAAGATCTACCATATGATATTTGTGGACAGCATGAAATTGGAAATCTACAGTACAGCATGTCTGGACAGCACAAAATTAAAGCTGTACTGTACGGTATTTCTGGAAAGCTTGAAATTAAAGATCTACCATACAGTATTTCTGGACAGCACAGAATTGATGATATACTTACTGTATGTTCATTATGTTTGATTTTATAGGGTGTTACATATGGTTTTTACCCCCCCCAAAAAAGGATGTTAACAGACAACACAGACATTTTAAGATACAGTATTCTAATGTAAAGTTGTTTAAAATAGAAATGAAATAATGAATAAAAATGTTTACACTTTTTAAACAGATGTATGATCATTTAATGTTTTCATATAATACTTTAAAATATATTTTAACAATATTATCCATGACATATATTATATAATGTTGTATTCCTTATATTATTAATTATTACATATTATTGAAAAAAAAACTGCCAGTTTGAGCCCCTGAAAGGCAAAGGTGGACAATAATGTGTGTGTGTGTGTGCGCGCGTGCGTGTGTGTGCGCGTGCGTGTGTGTGTGTGTGAAACACAAAGTCAGTTGGCTGTGAAGGCCATCTTGAACTAAATGAGATCAGTTGCATGCTTACATTTAATGGTTATTTTCTAAAAGTTTAATTAAAATCCGTCCACTTATCCATGAGATATTTTGCTAAGAGACAGCCACACAAAACAGACATGGGCAAATATCACCCACTTTTAAATATGCCAAATATCTCAGCATGATCGCTTCCATCTCTGTTTTCCAGCATGAGGCTTGGTTAGGTGGACAGGTGGGATAAAACAGTTACTGCATCAATAATAACGTTCTGGTACGTCTACTAAGTGATGGCCTTTTCATCAGAGGAGACGTTAAGAGCAAGAAATGTCGTCTGAACCCGTTCCACGCTACTGAAACAACATTGGGATAACTTATCAGGAATAAGTAGTCCACAACCCTTCACAACGCTACTTTCTTGGGCACGTAAGGCACATTTCCTCGCCCAGTTCCCGTCTCCACAGCCTCCAGATTAGGGCAGTGGATTGTTGCACAGCTGCTCCCCAACATCCCCGATAAAAATCAGGCAATTTCACAGTCAGTGGTATTCTTTCATCCCCTAATCCACAAGCCTCACACAGTTCAAGATGAACCTGACTGTGATGAGAACAAGCTTTTTTAGGAGCTGACCTTACTGGTTAGTGTGGATTTTTTTTTTTTTTGCATGGAACAGTCAAACTATCTTTGTCTTTGAACAGATATGTTCTTTCTAACGCTCAGCTTTTAATTATTGCATTTTCAGTATGAAAGTTGAGTGTTAAATGATTTGGCGGAAATTTGCTAAAAGTAGCTGAACCTGAGCTAAAAGGAATAGAACATTAGCTAAAAGCTAAAACCACCAGAACATTATCTGAAGCTTAAAGGAGCAAATCACTAGATAAAAACCAAAAGAAGTCAAATATAAACTGATGGAACCAAGAAAAATGCTAGCTTAATGCTATGAATAGCAAAACACCATTTAAAGCTAAAGTAGCAAAACGCTACCTAAAGAAACAAAATATTATTTGAAAGCTTAAAGTAAAATGCTTGCTAAAATGTGCAGAATTTTAGCTAAAAGCCAAAAGGATAAAAAAAAAAAAGTAAAAGGCTAAAAAAGTAACAAAATGTTAAATGTGAAAAGTAGCAAAAGGCTGGGAGGCTAAAAGCTGAAAGTAACTTATTACAAAGTAAAAGTATAAAAACACACAAAAAAGGTAGAAAAGCAGTAGCTAGAAACCAAAAGCAACACAAGGCTATTAAAAGCTAAAAGTACAAAAATAACTTAAAACAAAGCAACAATGTAAGCTGAATGCTACAAAGTACAAATATAATGCTAGATAATAGCTAAACGTAGTAAAAGCGCCAGCTAAAGGCTAAAGTTTCAGAATGTGAGTTAAACTGAAGCAAAATGTTAGCCAAAAGTGATAAAAGGCTAGCTAAATCTAGCTAAACTGTAGTTACAAACCAAAAGTAGCAAAGGGCTAGCTAAAAGTAGCAGATTAGTAGCTAAACATTTATTGTAGCATATGAAGAGAAAAATACTTTAGGTGCTGGAGAAGATAATAAAAAATGTTTTTGAAGAACTTAAACAGATCCCCATTATTAAAATATTATTAAGTATGCAGAGGTAATTTGATTGAAAAAATGTACAGCAAAATAAAGAAACATAAGGCTGAAGCAATGACACAATAAATATCTTACCTGCTGTAGATGGTTCTTTGAACAACCTTAGTTTGAATTTTTTTTTTTAACTTTTGTTTTGTTAGACTAAGGAGCTAACAGTTAGCCCAAGCAGGGCCAAAACAAAATAAATTACTGCCTTTTTTAATAAGTTAAAGTTTAAATATTTCATAACAGTTTATGCAAACAATATTTGATCAATCTTGACATCACTTTCAGTTCTGCATCACTCAGCTATTCTACGTGGTGAAGCTTTTACTCTTGATTAAAGCTCGATGGTGAGATTTCATCTTGTTGAGACTTTATCTAATGCTCTTTATTCACACTGTATCCCACCGTTCCTCATAGACATCCCCCACCCAGAGTTCACCCATTTTCTCTGATCCCAACATCCATTGGCGGAGCGATTCTTCCCTCAAGTTCAAACAGGGGATAAAAAGGTACTTCACAGGAAGAAGAAGAAAAAAAGAGTAAGGGGAGGATGAAGGAGGAGTATGAATCAAAAGGCGAGGAAGTGGAATTCACTGTACAAACGTCGGGGGAATTTCAATGTCCGCCAAGGTACAGTGGAGCTCTGTTCGATGCGATCGCTGGCTGAAGGGTGAAAAGAGCAGCAGCCTCAGCGGGGCACATCTATTCTGATGGGTTCCTACTCTCACTGAAAGGCCTGAGTGAGGTCTAACCCAGCTGAAGCTTTTCACTAAATACTATCATCGTTTTAGGGTTTCGCTCCTGAGGTGGTTAGTAGTCAGAATTACTGGTAAACAAACATCCAGTTTGCTTTGTTTTGTTTAAAATAAACCTAAACACACATTCAAATACTTGATTGACTCCCATTTAAGTGGGAATATAACTGAATTAGTTTAAATGTAAGGCATACCATCCATTGAAGGAATGCCCATTGCCATATGTGTTTAGAACAGGGGTGGGCAACATTTCTTTCCTGAGGGTCGAATGAAGACATTCAATCAATCAAAGTGTTGCATGGAACTGAGAGTTGGGAAATAAGTTGTCTTTAACACCGTTATGTTGGAAGACTTTATTTAGTCTTTTTCATGTTGTAGCACAGTTAGCATGCTTGATAAGATAAGTGCTATGTGTTGTCATCATTGCATGTTCCCAAACAATGGTGAAATTGGTTCTCTGCATTTAACCCATCGCACACTCAGGTGGAGCAGTTTGGTCACATCTAGAGAATAAAGTTACAATATGCACAATCACGTGATATTGTGGGTTGTGACAGTGTTCATTGTACATGTAGAGTATGACTCTCAGCAACTACCACAACAAATTTGTCTTAAAGTGTGTGTGACATCATTTATGAAATTTGCATATACAGTAGTGACTATATTTGCATGTAGTCAGATGTCCCATGAAGAAACACGGTTTTTAATTTTAAACTCACTTTGAAAGGAATTTTCATTAATATATCATTTTGTTTGCTAAAACGAACATAGTTGAATGATACAAGATTTTTATGTTGTGTCACTATATGCAAAGTTCAAAGATGATGTCACAGACACTTTAATGTCTGTAAAAGAGACGACGTTATGGCTATTTTACTACTGCCTCAGGTGTTTCTTCATCTTGAATCAGGTTGAGTCCAACAGTAAATCAGTTGTAGACGAAACACCCAAAGATGACTTTCTGTGAGTTTCATTTCAATCTCTTTAAAACAAGAGCAACAAAGCAGAAACCACGACGCAGAAATCTGCTGAAATTCCACAAATCTCGCTAACAAAACGACGTTCGGAGACGTCATCGAAGCCTCACGTGGAGTCATAAAAATGTTAAATGCTAATAAAAAGGAGTAAATAAAACATCTGTTGAAGAAAACTTGATACAGTAAGCTGCTGAAGAGCTGGTGAATATTCATAAATACGCTCAACATTCAGACAATTGATGTTTCTAGACTCCAGCAAATCCTCAAAACACAGAGCAGGTTTCTTGTTCTTCTCTTTTTTGTTTTCCTTGTAACAGAAGATCAAACTCATTATAGAACGCTTCTTCGTTACGAATTTAATTAAATGGAAGCCAAAGCATCCCCTCCGGTGTTCGGATCTTGTCCGTCTTTCTCGTTTTGATGACGGAGGAGCAGCTCAGTCCAGTGGGACCACTGGGACGGCCGGCCCGTTCGCCTCACCTCGCCCCGGAGTTCGGCCCCAGCCTCGCATCTGCTAAAGGGCACCGGGACGCCATCCTGTGCCCCCCACATTTGATACCGGGCCAAGGCTGACCCGATGGAGCCTGCCAAGGACCCCCCCCGTCTGTGGACCCCGAGCACCAGACTCAGGGGCCCACATTGGCCTCTGTGCCTTTTGAGGCTTTGGGAAGATTAATAGGCCTCCTCCGTGGAGCGCCTTTGTGAGGCAGCGCCCAGGCGTGTTCAAGCTGTCGGGACTGCCGGAGACGAAAGGAGCAGCGGCTCATTCCCCCGCAGGTCGGTGCGTCTGTTGCTACGCTGCGTTTTCAACGACTCCAAAAGGTCACATCCGGACCACATCGCAAACACATCCCTGGGATGGACCTGAACCCGTGTGTTTAAGAACATCTTAAATTAGCTTCTATCTATGTGGTGATCTTAACCTAAAATCCACAGGATGGACCCCCCCCCCCAGCTGAACAAACACATAACCCTGTCCGCTGCCGGTTTTAGTTTGGTTTATGGATTAATGCTGAAATCGGTCACAACAAGCATGCAAATGTACGTATCGTATTTGCACAGGCGCTCTCAGAACGAGGAGCTAATCACACACAAACAGAAGGGTCACCGCAGCACAACACATTCATCTGTCTCACGTTAGCAAAAGCGCAGATCATCTCCAGTTTGTTTTGTCTCGTATGCAGAAGGCCTGCCGTCCTTTCGGTTCTGGCGTTTCGCGGATCAGGAGACGTTTGGTGAAACTGTCAAGCACGGCGGTGTAGGTGTGATGATTTGAGTTTGTGTGCGCAGCCGCAAATGTAAGGCCGTGTGCCTGACAGCTGAAGCTTGGCTGAAATTGGGTCACGAGGAGCGATCTACAGAAATCTACAGCTGATTTAGCTCCCGACGTAAGGAGTAAGTACGATTCAAAATGGCCGCCATCTCTGGAAACATAAAAATGGCTAAAAATCAGCCTATTTTTTTTAGGTGTTGAGCTAAAATTTGTTGTGGTATAAGCTGGCACTGTCACGATAACAAATTTTGCAGGGCGATTAATTGTCTCAGAAATTATTGCGATAAAAGATAATATTGTTTGAAATTTGACAATAATTATTAATTATTGTCAAATTTAAGAAGAAATTTTGGTAATTCATATTGAGTGTAGTACCTTGCTTGACCACTGGATGGCAGTATAAGATGTATAAGATGGTTTGAACCGAATGATGGATAGTGAGGGAGCGAGCAGCGTGTTTCTTTAAGAAAGATGGGAGGGAGGCCCCTTGATGTGACATGGGCTGTCTCTCCTTCCTGTTTTTCGGTTCTCAAAATGGTGGACGCTCGGTGTGGTTTAAGCACTTTAGCATAGTATTTGTCACACAAAACTTTTAATAAATAAAAAAAATCAGTAAACAAGTTCTCAGCTTCTTTTTGCAGAGAAAAACAACTTTTTAGACGAAGGCATGGGTTTCAACCATGAATTTTGGAGCTTCGACAAGACGGAGGTTTTTTTCTCGAGGTCGGCCTGTTAGCTTAGCTCGTAGCTTAGCTTCTTGGCTTAGCTGCTGTTAACGATCCAAAACGCGATTTAATTGGTTAAAACTATTTTTTAAAGAGAAAAGCTAAAGGGAGGAGTCAGTGAAGAGCACCAGGAGTTTAGCTTTTTGTCATCCAGTGTCTTCAGTAGAAACCGAAGAAACGATAAAACCGATAAATGAAAATGAAGTAGATAATTTTCATTTATCATGCGATTAATTGGTTTGTTTATTGCGACAGGCTTAGTACTGATCCCCAACATGTATCCTGAGGGCTAACAGACCCGATCGGTGCTTAAAATGATGTCATTGTCTATTTGGAGTAAGCTCTGACCTGTTAGCAAAATATCTCATGAAGTACTGAACGGATTTTAATGAAACATTCAGGAAATTATCTTTGAATAGCTTTTGGAGTCAGCCCAATTCAAGATGGCCACCAAAACTAATTGACCTGGGAAACACAAAAATAGCTGTTGGTCAAATTTACAGATACAGGAAGTCCTTAATTTGTAAACTGATCCATGCTAGAACACAAATAGCGGGCGGGCTGATGGGTGGGGTCTGGGGGTCCTCCCCCAGAAAATTTTGAATAAAGTAGATGCAATTTCCTGCATTTTGGTGTATTTCAATGGTTTGAAACATCTAAATGCATCTACATTTGTAAACACTCTGCTGTTCATGGCGGCTGGCTGTGGCCTCTTGCCCACGTATGACTATCTGGTTAGCTTGGCACTCACCCCCACCACTCGCTCACTCCTGCTCCAGTCTCGATTGTCACTGCCTTCAGGTTCTTCAATTCCCGGTTGTCCAATGAGAAGCCTCTTTTTTAATTAAAGTACCCGTATTTTCCGGACTATAGGTCGCAGCTTTTTATCATTTTTTTCATGGCCTGCGACCTATAGTAAGGTGCGACCTATATGTGGCTTTTTATAAAATAAGATGATTTGTACTCATTTATTAACAAAAATTAAACTGAGACACACTCTTGCAATAATGTCAGCTAACAAATATATATTTTTAGGTGTTTATCCTGCTAAAATTATTAATTTATTAAAGAAAAGTTCAGCTCAGACACATATTTGCTATAATTTTTTATCAAACAATTAATTGTTTTTAAGTGTTAATCTTCTTAAAAGCCTTGCTGTGCGCTCCTGTGGAAGAGACATTTGCAGCAGAGCTAAACACGGTCCACATTTTGACGTAGGTGCGACCTATATTCAGGTGCGACCTATATATGGATTTTTCCAATTCTTTGGCAATAATTGGACAATGCGACCTATACTCGGGTACGACCTATAGTCCAAAAAATACGGTAAATTGGACTGTCTTTGACATTTTGATCACTGTTATTGTTGGCAAATTAGTGCCGTTTTAAAAAATATATATATACGTAATGTGAATAATGCATGTAAAACATTTATCTTCTTGTATTTTTTTATAAATAATCAAAAAATGTATTAATGACCCACTTAAACTGTCAAACTGTTTTACAATTTAGTTGTGCTTTTTAATTATATTTTTGAGTTTTTTTAAATAAAATTGTGCGATGACTTTGAACTTTTACGCCAAATTTACACTACATGCGTTCCGGCTCCGCCCCGCTCCGGTCCGACCTCCGCAGCAAATACGCACCCATTATAATCAATGACAGAATTTACACTGGCTCCGCACGGCGGCGGCGAGCTGCGGAGAGCGGACGGCAGTCCGTCAAAATTAGAAATTTTTCTATTTCTGCCGGACGCCGGAGCTGTGCGGAGGCACCAACAGGAAAAGGAACGAGCACAACTTCCGTATTTACAAAATAAAATCACCACGGGCGGACTTAATCCTAGCTCTATACAGTACAGATTTATTTGTACAAAAATGCTTTCAAACTATAATTTATGACTACGCCTACAAACGCAATACAAGAAATAAATAAATAAAGTATTTTATTCTGAAAATGTAATACCTCACTTCCTGTTGCTCAAACGTTGGTTACGTACTGTAACCCCAGATTATATGAATGCAGGCAGAGCCCTTTAAGCCACGCCCTAGTGGGTTTACCCTTGCGCTTCGCGCCAATCACTGAAGACTTCTAGTCCACGCCCACCTGCCGTGGGCCCCGCCTCGGTCTGCTATTTATTCTGTTGCTGACCGAGAATCGGCTCCCAAGTAAGGTAAAACAATTTTTCACCAAGAGCCAGGGAGGCCCGGGGCTTAAAGGGCTCTGCCTGCATTCATATAATCTGGGGTTACAGTACGTAACCAACGTTATATTTCATGCAGGCTATCGCCCTTTAAGCCACGCCCTAGTGGGTTAAAGGCGAAGCAGGATATGGTCCATGCCTCACTGGGTCTGACTGGAACCAACAACCTGGCAACCGCCACCCTCACCGAGGGTACTAGCAGGTGTTCTGTACGGTATTGCCCATCAATAAAGACAGAAACGACTGTGTCATTTAATCAATAGTTTTATTGATAATGAAAGTTTTTTACTCCGCTGCAACCCTGAGGACAGAATGTGTCAAAGAGGAGCTGGAGACATCTCGCAGATAAAAACGAATGAATGGAGTTACTGACGACCAGGAAGCTGCGGAGCAGATATCCTGTACCGACAAACCATTGACCAAGGCAGTGGAAGCCGCCATTCCTCGAGTGGAATGAGCTTTAATGCCCTCGGGAGGCTGTAGACCAGCCGAACTGTAAGCCTGGGAGATGGCCTCACACAACCAATGCGACAAGCGCTGAGGGGTCAAAGGTTGACCCTGAGAGCCTTCTCTGAAATGCACAAAGAGCCTATCAGATTTACGTATTGCATCAGTGCGTTCTACGTAACATCTGAGAGCTCGGACCGGGCAAAGCAAGTGGAGCTGCTCCTCCTCTGGTTTAGAATGAGGAGGAAGGCAAAACCCGTCCAGTGTGATGATCCTGGACTTGAATGAAGACGTTATGACCTTAGGCGTGAATGTTGGGTTAGGCCTAAGTTCAGCAGAACTCCCGTCTCCTTGTATTTTTAAGAAGGAAGGAGAAACAGACAGACCAGAAAGGTCACTTACTCTTTTAGTTGACGTAAGAGCCAACAACAGAGCCGTTTTAAATGATAAGAACTTTAGTGGAACCTCATTTAGAGGCTCAAAAGGATTCTTAGTTAGTGCGTTCAACACAGTAACCAAGTCCCATTGAGGAGCCAAGGACCGTGAAACTGGCCTAAGACGGCGAACACCTCTCAAGAAACGTTTCATTATGGCATGATTAAACACGGTCCTATCATGAAACCCCTCATGACATGATGAAATTGCTGCAGCATATGTTTTAATGGTGCTGAAAGCCAGATTTCTGTCTAGCAATTAGGGGTTGAACGAGTACATAATTTTTAACCTCGACATTAACATAAAAAAACTCGAACGACGCTCGAGTAGCCGATGACGTCACAGTGTCTTATGATGCAAAATAAATAAATAAATATAAATGCAT
>JBBPBX010065264.1:5872-20002 GCA_038048925.1 Garcialebias charrua | reverse complement strand
TGCCAGTCAACACCTGCTGGAGGTGCCTCGCTCAAGGTACAAACAATGGGGAGACCGGTCATTTTCTGTTGCCGGCCCAAAAGCCTGGAACAGCCTCCCCCTTGAGCTGCGTGCCACCTCTGATCTGACTCTGTTCAAAACCAGACTGAAGACCCACTTGTTCAAAAAAGCTTTCAGTGTGTAACTTTTATTACTTTTGGTATTTTAGTATGTAGCATTTTTTATTTCCATTGCCTTTTTATTTCCACTTGTTCAAAAAAGCTTTCAGTGTGTAACTTTTATTACTTTTGGTATTTTAGTATGTAGCATTTTTTATTTCCATTGCCTTCTTTTATTGCTGTTGTTTCTTATTCTATTTTCATTGATTTATTGTTCCAGTTTATTCATCTTTTTATCCTGTTAAGCACCTTGGTCAATGCAAGGCATTGTAGGAAGGTGCTATACAAATAAAGTTTATTATTATTATTATATAAATATGCTAAACTATGAATATACTAAACAATAGTGCATGTGGCTTATGTGGTGCACTGACCATCATTTACAATGTGATGCAACATAAAAACAAATACCGTATTCTCCGGCGTATAAGTCGCACCTTTTTGCCTACATTTCTAAGCCCTGCGACTTATACGTCGATTTTTCCAATATTTTGGTCATAATTTGACTTTGGTCAAAAACTCCAAAAATGGTCCAGTACCAGTTTCGGCCGCTATGGGCGCTAAGAAACCCTTTACAGTACCTACACTGTTGACATCTGCCTGGTCCAAAAATGGTGCAGTGACACAGAAGATGAAGACTTCAATGGTTTTGAATAAATAAATAAAAACCATAAAATAAATACAGTATCTGTTTCTGTCATCATTTTAAACTGAGACACGTTTTTTACTGTAATGTCAGCTAATAAAAATATATTTTTATGTGTTTATCTTTAAAGATAAATGATGAAAGACACAAAATATACAAAAATTATGTTCATTTATTAATGAAAAGTTCAACTAAGACACATCAAACAAAATACTGTAGTTTTTATGTGATAATCTTGTCAAAAGTCCTTCCAAACAATTTGGCAGCCAGTCCAAAATAATGTTCATTTATTAATGAAAAGTTCAACTAAGACACATCAAACAAAATACTGTAGTTTTTATGTGATAATCTTGTCAAAAGTCCTTCCAAACAATTTGGCAGCCAGTCCATTTTGGGCAAAACACCAGTTCACGTGAGGTGCGACCTATAGGCCGGTGCGACTTATACGTTGATTTTTCCATTTAATTGGGCATAATTAGGTTGGTGCGACTTATACTCCGGTGCGACTTATACGCCGACGAATACGGTAATGGTCAGAAAATGAAAGCTTGTGTTCCTCCTGTGGGGCTTTGACACCACAATCAGTTTTATTTTTATTTTTTTACTGACAAGACTATGAACTAAACTAAAACCTTTACAGTGGAGCAAAAAAGTACAGGTATTTAGTCAGCCAATGATTGTGCAAGTTCTCCCTTTTTTCCCCTTGTCCTGTTCAGCATTGTGGCACTCTGAATTATTGTCTGAGTGTCAAGGTGAGGCCCAACAGATTTACTTTCACAAGCAGAGCATTATGGCTGGCCTTAATGCTCCACTTCATATATAAATAAAACGTTATTAGAATTTGCTTTGGATTTGTTTCAGTTGTAATGGACACAGGGATGAAAAACAAAGAAGAAAACAAAGGCAAGAAGTGGGAAAAGGGGGGTGGGGGTTTGATAGACTGGGTGCTCCGTTCTGTTGACGGGGTGGTGCGCACCGCCTATATAATGGTAGGGGAAACACTGTAGAAAGATGAGAGAAGTCAATTTTTAGGTGCACTTCAACTATAAGAAAAAATGAGGGGAAAAAAAATCAAGGAAATCACATTGTAGGATTTTTAAAGAATTTATTTGTAAATGATGGTGGAAAATAAGCATTTGGTCAATAACAAAAGATCAACTCAATACTTTGTCATTGCCCACAAAGGTTATGTTACAGAGGTCAACCGTGTCCTGTAAGTCTTCACCACTGTAGCTGGTGTTTTGGTCCATTCCTCCGTGCAGATCTCCTCTAGAGCAGTGATGTTTTGGAGCTATCGCTGGACAACATGGACTTTCAACTCCCTTCACAAATTTTCTATGGGGTTGAGGTCTGGTGACTGGTAGGCCACTTTACAGAGCCACTCCTTTGTTGCCTGAGCGGTGTGTTTGGATCATTGTCATGCTGAAAGACCCAGCCATGTTCCATCTTCAATGCTCTCACTGATGGACAGAGGTTTTGGCTTAAAATCTCACGATACATGGCCCAGTTCATTCTTCCCTGAACAAGGATTAGTCATCCTGTCCCCTTTGAAGAAAAACAGCCCCAAAGCATGATGCTTCCACCCCCATGCTTCACAGTAGGTATGGTGTTCTTGGGTTGTAACTCAGCGTTCTTCTTCCTCCAAACACGACAAGTTGAGTTTTTACTAAAAAGCTCTATTTTGGTTTCATCTAACCACATGATGTTCTCCCAGTCCTCTTCTGGATCCTCCATATGATCTCTGGCAAACTTCAGACGGGCCTGGACATGTACCGTCTGAAGCAGGGGGACACGCCTGGCACTGCAGGATTTGAGTCCCATAGTCTTTATTACTTTGGTCCCAGCTCTCTGCAGGTCATTCATCAGGTCCCTCCATGCAGTTCTGGGATTTTTATGCACCACTTTCATGATCATTTTGACCCCACACAATGAGATCTTGCATGGGCCCCGAGATCGAAGGAGATGATCAATGGTCTTGTATGTCTTCCATTTTCTTACAGTTGCTCCCACATTTGATTTATTCAAACCAACCTGCTGCCTATTGTAGATTCTCTCTTCCCAGCCTGGTGCAAGTCATCAATTTTCTTCTTGGTGTCCTGAACAGCTCTTTGGTCTTGGTCATGGTTGAGTTTGGAGTCTGATTGTTTGAGGCTGTGGACAGGTGTCTTTTATACAGATAACGAGGTCAAACAGGTCCATTAATACAGATAACAAGTGGAGGACAGAAGCGCTTCTTATGCCCCTTTTCCACTCGCTCGGCACGGGTCGGGTATTTCGTGCTAGAACCGTGCTCGAGGTATTTTCCACTAGACTTCCGAGCCGTTTTACCCGACAATTCTGGCCCGGCTTGACTTGAGGGTCCAAGCGATCCGCGCCGTGACATAAGAAACACTGTCGGTCACCGATTGGTCGGGGGGGAGGAGTCTGTGTGGAGGAGTCTGTTGTGTCTTTCCAAAACAACGAATCCTCCATTTTGTTTTCGGCCCGCATAACACCGGAGCCTACTTTTTCGTATCGTTTTAGCTCGAAAAAAAAAATACAAATTATGTCCAATCTGTGGTAAAATGCAGAGGTGCAGGCGTTTTTGTGCTTTGTGGCTGACGAGAAGATCCAAAGCGAGCTGGATGGAATGATTAGAAATGATTGCCCAGCTAATAATGGGAGGGAAGGTAGCTTTTGGACACAGCCACTGCTCATGTTGAAGCAATTATTGAAGATGGTGAGTGTTTTCTAACTTTAAACATATTTTAAGTTACTCATCTCATCGGTTCTGAACATATTTTTAACTAACAAAAGAGGCTAACGCCATAATAGGACAACATCGATGCTACAAAGCTAAGCTAATTTGCATAACTGCCAACTGTCCTCCGCTCCCGTTTCTCACTGTATTTTATCCAGAACGTATTTCAGCACGTGACGGTTCGTCTCTAAACTCCACATTAAATCCTCCAAGCCTCCTGGCTTCTGCCTTGCTCCATCAGCGGAGCCTACACCAATGGTTGACAGATCTCTGTCACAGCCCAGCTAACAACAACTTGTGTCTTCTTCTGGATGAAGCCCGTGAGACAACGGATAGAAAATCATTAGTTGGATGCAGTATTTTTATTTTTGTACATTTTTCACTTCTTACTTTTCCTATTAAACATTTTTTTTCTTAAGTGGTGTCTGTCCTTGAACATTAAATTTCCTAAACATATTTTACAATGTCAAGTGTGTACTGTATAGTGTTTGTTTGATTCCATACTGGAAGTTAAGAAAATTTTCCATTTGCATTTGACCTTTAAAGAATCATAAGAAAAAGTTTATTAGAATCTGCTCACCTGTTATAAAATTATGTTGTTGTTTTTTCCAGGGTAAAGTTAGACAAATAATTGCTTAATAATTAATCACTGTACATTTTTCTTCACTGTACTTCTATCAAAATATTTAAATTTTGACATAATGTATTTTAAAGATGGTTAGCAATAAAAAAATGTATATTATGTATCTGTATTTAGATCGATAAATGTATAGTATTTCATAAGTAATGCTTTTATGTTTGTAAATTTAATGAAACACAAACCTTTAACATTTAAGGACAAATTTTAACCAAATTTTCCAATTGCATTTGATCTTTAATGAATCCTAAGAAAAGATTACCAGGATCTGCTCAACTGTTACTACGTTATAAATTATTTAGTTCTAGGATAAAGTCAGACAAAAACAGTCACAAATTCAGAAAGGACAGTTTTCAGTTATCAACCGTCCAACTGTGACCCCGGAGAGATTACCATACCATACCATTTTATTTATAAAGCACTTTAAACAGGAACAAGTCCACAACAAAGTGCTGAACAAACAAACAAGCAACAGGCAACACAGACAATGAAGTACAACACGAAAAACATAAAAACATTGCAGATCATAAATAAAACAATCAAATACAAATCAGCTGGCATTGAAAGCAATGGAGTAGTAGTGAGTTTTTAACCGGGATTTGAAAACCGAGAGGGAGGGGGCCTGTTTGATGAGCAGAGGTAACTCGTTCCAGAGTCTTGGGCCTGCTACAGAGAAGGTCCTGTATCCTCTGCGCTTAAGGCGAGTTTCTGGAACTCTTAAGAGTACAGTACCTGGTCCTCAGATTCAGCTGAAAGACCTGGTGCAGCTTTTATTTGAACCTGCAGAGATTTGAACAGCTGATCTGAAGCAAACAGGCGGGTGTTCAACTGAACTGAACTCCTGCTGTGTTCTTCTTTGCCATCCATCCATCATCTTCTGCTTCCAGCAGCAGCTTTACCAGGGAGACACAGGCATTACCTCTTCAGCTCTTATAGGAGGACCCCAAGGTGTTTGCAGACCAACTGACTATTTAATAAGTAATACTTTTATGTTTGTAAATTTAATGAAAGACTAACCTTTAAAATTTAAAGACAAAATTTAACCAAATTGTTTTCAAGTCTGTAGTTTATTGTAAAAGCTGTTCCAAATCAGTGTGATGTTTTGCAACTTCATCAAGAACCTTGTGCATATCTAAATAATAAAACAATATGTTTTTAATACATCTTTATTGTAAAAATCTATACTAAAATGGAAAATACATGGGTTTTAAGCAGGCAGAGAAGGCAACAAGGTAGGATTATGAATTGGGTTTAAAAATTACAGCTCATGAGGTACTCCATTAGAGCATGACATCTCTTACACAACATTCTGTGTCAAAGCCTTTATCGTGTTCTTCTTCTAGTGGTGGCTAGTAAATAGCTTGAGGGAACACTACCGCCACCAGGTGGTAAGATGAGTTGGATTCTGGACCCCGCCCACAGAACAGGTACAGAAGTGTAATGGAAACACAACCACACGTGAGCTGATCCGAACTGAACCAATCTGATCTGATCTGCACCGAGCAAGTGGAAAAGGGGCATTAAAGAAGAAGTTACAGGTCCATGAGAGCCAGAAATCTTGCGTTTGTTATTGACCAAATACTTATTTTCCACAATCATTTACAAATAAATTATTTAAAAATCCTACAATGCAATTTCCTGGATTTCTTTCCCTCATTTTGTCTCATAGTTTAAGTGTACCTATGATCAAAAAGGCGGTCAATACAGAATCAACTGGACTTTATTTGTTGCAGAAAACGTTTCGACTTCTGTCCAGAAGTCTTTTTCAATTCTGAATGAAAGGAAGCTGTGAGACCGAGAAGTTTTATACAGGCTGACAAGCCACGCACCAACATATGAAATTGGAAACTGAAATAACCCCACGCCATACCTGAGATAACATGCCTATTCTATTTAAATTGACCAAACAACACATCACAGCTTAACAGAAGGGGGTTTGTAACACATACCGTATTCTCCGGTGTATAATACGCTCCTGTGTATAATACGCTTTGTCATATTTTTTGAAATAAATCAGAAAAACCCTTAGATAATACGCTTCGGTGTATAATACGCGCTGCCGTGACAGTCTTTTTTATGGCCACTAGATGGCGCCAAACCCATTGAAACTGTAGTGATATACAACCGTGACCTCAGAAACACTTCTCTGATCGCTCTCAGTAATGAACTTTTTGGGAGTTATTCCTGAAGGGACAGTAATACTTTTATTACTTTTAATTTGAATCAAACATTACAAATTGTCAGAAAGATAAAGTGTTAGTTTCAGATGTCAGCATTTTATGATAAAAACTGATCTTAACACTACACACAACACTGTTAACCTGTTGGTTTGGTTAAAACAACGTCATTAAAGCGTCACATATGGGACCTATGTTAATGATAATAGCAAAAACAGATATTATTCATCTGATTATTAATTAGGACAAAAACAAAAGTCTCTTCTGAGGAGATTGTCCTGAGCTCAAACTAAAATGAGATAAACAGTGTCACTGAATCTTCACTGCAGGTTTGAGAAGAGAAATCCTTCATGAATAACATTTTGGAATAACATTTGCTATTCAGCATGAATTTAAAGTGCAACTAAACCCCAAATTAACTTTTTTTAGCTGATAAACTCCCTAGAATGTGTTTAAAATATTATCTAGCACTATGGCTGTGTTTATTTTCACATAATAATAATAATAATAATGAATTCAATTTATAACGCACTTTTCATTAATGAAAATCTCAAAGTGCTAATTGTGCATATCTGTGTACATTGGCAATATTTGGCAATATTTGGTCTAAAACTGTGTTTACGGTAGTCCTTTGGGTTGAACAGAGGTTATTGCACCTTAATTTTCATATTGGTCAGGACTGTTCACTCTGATGTGTCTTGTACACTCTGATGTCACAAAGGTGGTTCAAGCAGAGCCAATCCCCTGCAGAGATGAGAAGTGCATACCTTATATGGAAGTGCTGCATTTCACTCCTGACAAGCGGTTTTATTTTTCTTTTCATTTTCATTTTTTTAGGCCTTTGGTTTTGGATGGAATGGGTGGAATAGATAAATACATCTACATGTTTATTCTTTGTTGTTGCTTGGTGTATGTTGTTGGCTAGAGGTTTAATTTGTTTTAGGTTGTTGCAGGTGGAGGCGTGAACAAAAGCACAACTCTACCTCCACCCTTCCTTGTCTCTCGACACGCCCATTTTCAGGGAGATTTTGGAAGGAGGAGTTACCGATCCACAGGGTGTGGAGTTGCTCTTTAAACAGTTTGAATAAACAGACTACAGGGCGCATTAGCGCCCATAGCGGCCGAAACTGGTACTGCACCATTTTTAGCCAAAATGAAAAACGGCGAATCAGAGCTAAAAATGAGTCTAAAAATATGGGAAAAAATCCATAGATAATACGCTTCGGTGTATAATACGCAGGATATTCAAATGAGCAATAAAAGTGCGTATTATACACCGGAAAATACGGCATGTAAATTGAAAGATCACCAAAGGTGGGCACCGCTAATTAAAAAATTAGTTCCACAATTTCTAAAACGCTTATTAATTTTTTTAGGTCCACAATTTCAAATGCACAAAGGCCTTATCAAAATTAGGGGAAGCTAATCTAATCCGCTATTTATATTCAACAATTTGTAGCCGGCAGCGTTATGCAATATCTGCACCACACTGCCAACTACAGGCGTATAAACTAATATACACCTCACCTTACCCTACCTTTTAACAGCGATTCGCTCCGGGTGTCATCTATTAAAATACAACTTTCACTCAGGGTCCAAAATTTTAAAAGTTGTTTAATGTGTGGAATGCTTTTCGACTGCTTCTTTGTCCTTTTTTTGTTTGTTTATTGTAGATTTTTCATTAAAAATGCATCGATAAACTTATTTTTAACTGTTTTCTGGAAAACTGAAGTGCCCTGCAATGCATTATGGGTATACAGATGACGAAAGCAATGCAAGGAGGAACCAAAACTTCACATACTGTGTTGCTCCATTTGACCACTAGATGTCTGTCTTTATCAGCATAAGATAAGAGCTTTAAATAATTTATCTTCATTCATTCAACCAACCTCTTATTTTTTTATTTAATTTTGAACTCATTGGTTTGGAAGGAAGCTCAAGCTGACATATTTTTATTTTATTTTTTAAATAATTTCTGCCTCTGACTCCAATCATTTATGATGTTCAAAAAAGCTTTCAGTGTGTAACTTTTATAAATTTGGTATAGTATGTAGCATTTTTATTTGTTTCCATTCATTCACCGATTTATTGTACCGGTTTTTATATTTTCTGTCCTGTTAAGCACCTTGGTCAATGCAAGGCATTGTAGGAAGGTGCTATACAAATAAAGTTTATTGTTTATTATTTAATGATTTATTTTTAAGCCACAAAATGAAAAAGCTGTGAATTTGTGCTTGTTAATTTCTGTGCACATGTCATGTGCATGCATGAAAACCTTGATTTTCTTTGGAAAGAAATAAAGAAGAAATAAAAAAACATTTCCAGACACTATTTTACTGTATTACTGAAAAAACACATCTACTCAAAAATTGTGGTGGCCATGAGTAAATAAACACAATGTGATTAAACAAATATATAAAAATATAAAAAGTATATACACAACAAAATGCCTATAAAACATAAGCTGGTGAAAATTCTCAGTCGTCCAGGACATGATAAAATCAAAAAAGGCGTTCAATACAAGATCAACTGGACTTTATTTGTTGCAGAAAACGTTCAGAATGGCAGCTGTGAGACTGAAGTTTTATGCGTTTTATTAGTATAAAACTTCTTCTCAGTCTCACAGCTGCCATTCTGGATTGAAAAAGCCTTTTGGATAAAGGGTGAAACGTTTTCTGCAACAAATAAAGTCCAGTTGATCTTGTATTGAACGCCTTTTTTGATTATAAAACATGAGAAATAGAAAAAAAAATGTTTTTAGTCACTTAGTGTAACAGTTTTATTCCCTGCCCTTCCTCAACTTCAGGCTACTCTGACTGTTCTTCTGTGCTCATCTCCTCCATGTGATGCTGGTTGCCTCTCATAAAAATCAACACTTCAAAATTGGTGTCAGACAAGCTGGCTCTCTTGGCCCTCAAAATGTCCTTTCCCATCGAGAACAGGCGTTCAACTGCTGCACTGGAGGGGATGGGTGTGTTATATTTGGTGAACAGATCGATGAGTACCTGCTCACCCAAAAAGGCAGCATCGGTCAACACCACGTTTAAATCTCAAATACACGGGTGTGTCGCCACGGCATTTATACATGATGAAAGTAACCCAAATACATAAAACTAACGACTCGCCGTCGAATGGTCGACACAAAACGCACAATAAAATCCTTCGGCCACGTTAATTTGGCTTGAAACAGCTGGGTTTTCTAAGGATTTCCATTAGTAACCCACAACCAACCGGCAGACACAGTTAGCGTCTATAGGTACTCAACAGATTTAATGAAAAGTAATAAAAATACATGAAAATAACGACTCACCGTCGCGTGGTATACACAGAACACAAAATAGAATCCTCCGGCCGCGTTAATTTGGCTTGAAACAGCTGGGTTTTCTAAGGATTTGTCCAAGTACCCAGCACAAACAGCTAGCCACGGAATTAGCCTCTGAGTTCACCTCTAACCCGGAAGCTGTCGAGATGGAATAGTCCATTTTTAGTAGGGGGATAATGAAATCAACCGTTTTTTAAATTGCTTATTTAATGATTGTTTTCATCGTAACTATAATTATTTTTATGTTAAATGTAGATTAACAAGCAGGATCAATGTTAGGAATTAGGTGACTGGCCGGGGCGCGGCGGGGCCGGGGCCTCATGCTGATGGGATCCCCAGGCATTTACCTACATGGTAGATCCCCCCCTCTGCTCCCTCCCCCCTCCAACCCTCCCTCCCCCTCCCACCCTCCTCCTCTCTGCTGTTTACGGTGGGGAAAAAGGTAAAACAAGCAGCATTATGAGCTTGTAAATAAGTTTATTGGTTTTTACTGATAGATAATTAGTTATTAGCGGTACTGCATTTTAAATAAAAATAGCAGAAATCCGCTTATGAATTATAAAAGTTAGTCAATTCACAAAAACGCTGACAAAAAGTTTAGGTCCACTGTAAGCGGAATAGCGATTTAGCGCTCCCTAGCGTTCATTCGCCCACCTTTGAAGATCACACCTTAACAGTAGGAGGTTCCCTTGAGGTCTCTGGTAGAAGACACAAAACTGTATGTAAATTGACAAAAAACACCTCCCAAACAACAACAGAGGCTACTCAGAGAACTTTGTTAGTCTAATTTACAGACAAGACATCTCTGCTCCCATCCGGTGTAAAACGTTTCGGAATCAAATCCAAAACTGAGTTATAAGTCTTAGAAAGTTGAAATCTCAGACCTCCTCCTCTGTTAAGAGAAGGTTTTTCTCTCTTAACATACACAGCTTCCTTCACCCCCCTCTCAAACCATCTGTGCTCTCGGTCCAAAATTTGAACATTCTGGTCCTCAAATGAGTGACCCTTGTCCGTGAGGTGGAGGTGAACAGCTGAGTTTTGTCCAGAGGAGGTTGCTCTCCTGTGTTGAGACATTCTTTTGTGGATAGGTTGCTTAGTTTCTCCGATGTAGCGGTCTGAGCAGACTTCGCTGCACTGGACTGCATAAACCACACCACTCTGTTTGTGTGTGGGGGTTTGGTCCTTACCCCAAAATTACACTACATACGGTCCGCTCCGCTCCGCAGGTCGCAGCTGAGCGTCTCAAACTCCAATTTCCACTACCTCCGCTCAGCTCAGGTCTGCCTGCATGCGCCGCTCCTAGACGCATGCGCGGGATTTGCGGGATCGCGCGATAAATCCAGTGATAAATAAGTAAGTCAGAACAAAACAATTCATTCGGTGGAAGAAGGAGAACAACAGTAGAGACTGCTGCCTTGATCTTCTCTCGTAAATGAGCGACAGGACATGGTTTGAGCAACAGGAAGTGATGTATTACATTTCAGAATAAAATACTTTATTTATTTATTTATTTCTTGTATTGCGTTTGTAGGCGTAGTCATAAATGATAGTTTGACAGCATTTTTGTACAAATAAATCCGTATAGAGCTAGGATTAGTCCGCCCGTGGTGATTTTATTTTGTAAATACGGAAGTTGTGCTCGTTCCTTTTCCTGTTGGTGCGACGTAATCTTCAAAAGTTGACTCCGCACAGCTCCGGCGTCCGGCAGAAATAGAAAAATTTCTAATTTTGACGGACTGCCGTCCGCTCTCCGCAGCTCGCCGCCGCCGTGCGGAGCCAGTGTAAATTCTGTCATTGATTATAATGGGTGCGTATTTGCTGCGGAGGTCGGACCGGAGCGGGGCGGAGCCGGAACGCGTGTAGTGTAATTTTGGCGTTAGGGTGGACCAGCCTCTGTCTGAGCGTCCTGCTAGGTTTGAAATGTACTGGGATGTTGTGTTTGTTGAAAATCCTTCTGAAATTCTCTGAGACTCCAGCAACATAAGGAATGACAATGTTTTTCCGTCTGTTAGACTTTTTCTGTTCATTATTGTGTTTAACAGATTTCCTTGCTGACTTGACAAAAGCCCAGTTGGGATATCCACATGTTTGCAGAGATTTTTTGATGTGTTTCTGTTCCTTTTCCTTCCCTTCTGTCCTTGTGGGGATGTGTTCTGCCCGATGCTGTAAAGTTCTGATGACAGAAAGTTTGTGCTCCAGTGGATGGTGAGAGTCGAACAGGAGATATTGGTCTGTGTGGGTTGGTTTTCTGTAAACTTCAATGTACCTATGATGAAAATACAGACCACTCTCATCTTTCTAAGTAGGAGAACTTGCACAATCACTGGCTGACTAAATGCTTTTTTGCCCCACTGTAAATATGGTGCATCCAACATTTTAGTTCATCTGCTTGGTCATCATAACTTGAACCCCATCTGCTGATGTGAACAGTTCTTTATAACATGCAGTAAAACGTGTGTGCTACAGCAGCACCATGTTTGGGGCTGAAGTCAGTGCTTCGGACAAAAGAGTTATTATCCTACCTTTAGCCAGACGCTCCAGTCTCTTTCCGTGCTCTGGGGGGACACAATACCTGCAGACAGCCAAAGAAGAAAAGATGAGATTGTACTTTTTTTTTTGCTTCAGTATTTTCAGTAAGAAAAAATTGCCAAACTTTAAATGGGCCATTTTCCCCACCATTTTACATGATTTATCAGGTTAATTCAATATTTCTCAATATTTTTTTGTCTCACTAGAAATGTTTTTGCAATGATTAAAAATGCTCTCATTAAGACTCATCTTACCCAATAAGAATTATTTCTAACTACTGGTAGTAAAAATATATATATATATTCAAAACCCACATCCTTTAATAAGTCTTCAAGCAACAATGAAAAAGAAATTTAAAAAAATGTTGAGTTCTAGGAACCTCCAGCTGAAATAAACGTTAAATTAAGAAGTAGCAAAGAGTAATATCCAGGGCAATATATTGACAAAATATGCAGTTAGAGAAGACACGGAGGTACCATATTTTTCACCCTATAAGTCGTGGTTTTTTTTGTTGGTTTTTTTTGCATAATTTACATGCCCTGCGACTTATATGGCAAAGTGACACATTTCCCATATTTATAAACCAGTTTTTGGCTGAGATATTACCGTTTTCATTCATTCTGACTGAAATATTAAGCACTACCATTTTCAGCCGCTAGATGGCGCCATAGGTGTCTGGCATGCAGTTGTGGCAAGTAATAGGTAAAGTGGCTATTAATCAGAGGTGTCAAGTAACGAAGTATAAATACTTCGTTACTTTACTTAAGTACAAATTTTATTTATCTATACTTTAGTAAAGTAATTATTTTTCAGCCTACTTTATACTTCTACTTCTTACATTTTCACGCAATTACTGGTACTTTCTACTCCTTACTTTTTAAAAATAGCCTCGTTACTTTTCTTTCATTTTGCCGTATTGAGGTAAGCTGAAAGTTTCGTTACATTTTAAGCAGGAATAATAGTGTCTGAAGCTGTCGGATCGAGGTTCTGACTCGGTCCATTAGCTCTGACGTGTTGCTAAATACGGGAAAAGTCCGTGTGGGCGACATTTATTGAGCTATTTTTACTGGGCGCAGCTTGGTATAACTGTTCGGATGTGAAACGATACGTTTACAGAATTTTTGGGGTGCATTTAAGCGTCTTATGAGTTGAAAAAGAATCTACATTTGTGATAAGGTGACGCTACGTTCATGGCGTCTGTTTATGTGCTGTGATCGATTCAAAGCGATCACGTGACACGCGGTGCTGGTCGTCAAATTTCAGTTTTGTTAGCACAATACTGACAGATTGTCTGACTTGTTCGTTCTATGCATGAAATATCGTCAGAAACTGTTTAACCGCGGTGTTTTGAGATATTTAAAGGGGTTTTAGAGCGTTTAGACTTCGGGAGAACACAAACGTCCGACTGCACGCACGTCCCTAAATGCAACACAAACGACACATCGACGTAGTGACGTCAGCCAGATAGAAAAAAAGGAAAAAGTCCGGTGCATTTAATATCTAAAAGTTCACAGAACCTTTTCTAAACATTTTAAACACATCGATTATTTTCTTAACAGAACGTTTGTTTAAGCGATTGTCACATCCAGGCTAAAACTCATCCCAAAAGTTGATTTTTCACCGTCTTCGTTTTCAAGCTAACGGAATTAGCGGTAGTCAACGCGGCCTTAAGAGTCAACAGCGCCTCTATAGCGGCCAGGAAGAGTAATTACAGTCACATTGTGACTCCATGAAACATATGGTAATGCTCAATAATACCCCTATATGGTTATTTTAATATATTTAAATTTGCATTTAAATGTGTCTATTTTCAATGGGCATATATGCAGTTAAGACAGGTAGCTTAGTGCACCCCTAGTTTTTCAACATTAACAATATAATATAATCTAGTCTAAAAAAATGATTTTTGTGGGGGAGGTGG
>JBBPBX010065263.1:0-20002 GCA_038048925.1 Garcialebias charrua | reverse complement strand
TTGTTCTGTTATTTATAGATGATTATTGTTTGAATTGATTTTTCAATTGATTGTTTTAAAAAAGGGGCAGGTATAATAAGATTCTTCTTCTTTCTGCTACCTTTCATTTTATGTTTTGTTTTCATACAATATGTGAAATTGTTTTGTGTTTTAAATTAAAATAAATAAATAAATCATGTTTTTACTCAAATAATTCACGGGACTAAAAACAAATATTAAGAAGAAAATAATGTCACAATTACACACCGATGGAAGGATTACTTCACAAAAAGTACCTCAACTTCAAGTCCGGATCTTTGAATTTAAAATGTCTCTTCATTAGCAAGGAACCACGCCACAAAACACAAGTTTAAGTTTTTTATTGATGAAGAGATGAGGGATGAAGGGATGAGTGGTTGTAGGGATGAGGGAAGAAAGGGGATGTAGGAAAGCTGATAGGAAGGGATGAGGGGATGAAGGGATGAATGAATGTAGGAGAGAAGTAGGGATGAGTAGATGAAGGGAAGATGGAAGTAGGGATGATTGGAAGGGATGTAGGGATGAGGGGATGAATGAATGTAGGAGAGGATGAATGAAGGGATGAGTAGATGAAGGGAATATGGAAGTAGCGATGATAGGAAGGGATGGAGGGATGAAGGGATGAATGAATGTAGGAGAGGATGAAAGTAGGGATGAGTAGATGAAGGGAATATGGAAGGATGAGGGGATGAATGAATGTAGGAGAGGATGGATGTATAGATGAGTAGATGAAGGGAGTATGGAAGTAGGGATGAGGGGATGAAGGGATGAATGGAGCTGAAGGATGTTGTCCGAGGAGAGTGCTGAAGGGCTTGGGATGAGAAGACTTGCGTGGGGTTAGGCCTTCGGGAATGGTTCACTTGTTTTCCTTCCCGAGCCCGAACGATGAACCCCAAAAGTCGCTGGATTAAATAAAACAAGGACATGTGTGAGCTTGGAATAAGTCACTGAGGTTGTTGCGGATGTATGCCAAGTAGGCTCGGAGCAAGAACTGATGTTGGGCTGAGATTAGAGTTAATTTGCGATAAACTGCAGGATAACTAGAGAGTGAGAACGGCCTTGTTAATCATGTCCACGACTGTAAAGTTATCAGTGTGGATGATTTCGACCATTCAAGACCCCAAAGGATCGCAAGGACGAGGAACCCCATAAGAAACCGAAGTAACCGAACCGAGACGCACGCGAGCTGGAAATGAATCCCGTCGGACAAGCAAGTCCGGAAGGTAGAAATACGGATGTAGAGGGCGGAGTGAGAATAGGCAACGAACAGACGGAGGGATACGATGTCGAGAGATGAACAAAGGAAGATGGCAAACTACGTGGAAAGCGCGAGAACCGTTGCGCTGTAATAAGAAGCGGATGGGGAGCGAGGAGTTAAGCCGAAAGGACAAAGGAAGATGACAATGATGAAGATGATGACCATGAAAATGACGAAGACGTCGACGATGACAAAGAAGAAGAAGACGATGAAGACGACGGCCAACACTTTGCAACGTCGCGGCTGCGCGAGAACACTGATGAAGAGGAAGATGATGATGGACAGCACGTCGGAACAGCCGTGGCTGGGTGAAAGCGCCTCGAAGATAAAGACGATGAAGGTCAGCACATCGTTACAGCAGTGGCTGCGTGAAAGCGCTTCGAAGATAATGACGAAGACGGTCAGCACTCCGTTACAGCCGTGGCCGTGCGAAAGCGCTAAGAAGATAACGAAGATGATGGACAGCACGTTGTTACAGCTGAGGCTGAGTGAAAGCACTTCGAAGACAATGATGACGACGGTCAGCACCTTGTCACAGCAGTGGCTGCGTGAAAGCACAGAGATGACGAGGATGACGAGGAATGGTCAGCACATAGGTACGGCAGCGGCCGTGCGAAGCACTAGAACGATGAGGATGACGATGGACAATGTACAGCAACCCGTGTCAGCCGAGGCCGTGTCGAGCGCTCAGAAAATGATGAAAGGATGAGGGATGAGGGGCCGTAGGGAGGAAGGGATGAGGGGATGAAGATCTGACCGCCTGTGTTAGGCAGGTCAACACCTTGTGACGCAGCGGCTGCGTGAGAGCACCGAGATGAGGATGATGATGACTGTCAGCACACGGTACGGCCGTGGCTGTGTGAAAGCACTAAGACGATGATGAGGACGATTGACAAAGTACAGCACTTCGCGTCAGCCGAGGCCATGTGAAGTGCCCAGAAGATGACGAATGGATGAGGGATGAGGGGCTATAGGGAGGAAGGGATGAAGATCTGATTGCTTGTGTTGGGCAGGTCAACACTTCGTGGCGCAGCGGCCGCGGGAGAGCACAGCGATGAAGAGGATGATGATGACTGACAGCATGCCGGTATAGCCGGGGGGGCGTGAAAGCGCCTTGAAGATAACGATGAAGATGATGATAACGATGGTCAGCACTTTGGTACAGCTGTGGCTGCGACAAGCACTGTGACGAAGAGGAAGATGATAAGGGTCAGCACGTCTTAACGGCTGCGGCTGCGTGGAAGCACCGTGACGGCGAGGATGACGATGGTCAGCACATAGGTAAGCTGAGGCTGGGTGAAAGTGCATTGAAGATGATGGATGGATGAGGGATGAGGGGTAGTAGGGAGGAAGGGATGATGGGATGAAGGAGGAAGTATGGAGAAGGGAGGAGGGGATGAAGGGATGTGGGGATGAAGGAAAGAGACGTAGGGATGAGGGGAAGTAGGGATGAAGGGATGGAGGGGTGAGGGATGTAAGGATGAAGGGATGAAGGGGTGAGGGATGTAGGGATGAGGGGAAGTAGGGATGAAGGGACGGAGGGGTGAGGGATGTAAGGATGAAGGAAGGAAATAGGGGCGAAAGGATGAGGGGACGGGAGGAAGGAGGGACGAATAGAGCGAACGGAGGTCGCCGAAGGAGAGTGCGAAAGGGCGTGTGATGCGAAGACCCCTGCACGGGGAGCCAACGAGAAAGGAGGCATGGGAAGAGCGGAGGGGGTAGAGTAGCTGGGGAAGTTCCGATAAAGAGGTTGCGGGTACGACCGGCAATGTGACCTGGCTCCCACTGGGGGGAGCACTCGCCATGACAGAAGGTCCTGCGGGATCCTGGAGCAGGTGTCCGAGGCGAAGCCGCGAGCGGTTGAAAAGCAGCTGAAACCAGATTGGAAAGATGGGAAGAAGGGAGTGTAGATGGAGGGATGGATGGTGACGCTGCGAAGCCTGCGAAGGCCGGGACCGAAAGACGTTGGAGAAAGCAGGGGAAGTACAGATAAAGAGGTTGCGGTACAGGTGGTAATGTGACTTGGCACCCACAGGAGGGAGCTGCCGCCACGATGGAAGGCCCTGCGGTCGCTCGGAGCAGATGTCCGAGCCGAAGCCGTGGGCAATGGAAAAGAAGTCGAAACCGGATTGGAATGATGGGAAGAAGAGAATGATGATGGAGGGATGGGTGGTGATTTCATAGAGCCTGCGAAGGCGGGACCGAAAGACGTTGGAAAAAGCTGAGAAAGTATTGATGAAGAGGTTACGGGTACAGGCGGTAATGTGACCCGGCTCCCACTGGGGGAGCTGTCGCCATGACGGGAAGTCCTGCAGTCGATGACGGAATGACGTCACGGTAGACGTTGGAAGAATAGCAGCCAAGTCTGCTTTAAGCAAATGTGAGCTTGTTATTTTCTACAGATGCACATAAATTTGGCGAGTCGATCGTTGTGGTGTCTTGGGCTTGTTTGGAATGCTAAGCCGCTTGCATGGGCTCGTTAATCTTAGCACTTTATTCTTTGTCTAGAGTGACAAGACCACGCTAAAATTAGCTACAATAAATATGAGAAATACGGGAAAATATAATAAAGAATGGGAGACAGAGCGCACACTTAAAGCATGATTCAGGATAGATTAAAGTAGTATGTTAGCTCAACTATGAGATTATTTTATTTTTTTTTTTTATTTTTTTTATCTTAGTGTTTTTGCATTTATTTTTATTTGTACGCATCCTTCAAGATTCTGTTGTCAATGTCCAATGTTGTCAACGCTCTGCAAACGATTCCAAGAGGTTTCATGGGATTAAGTTGTGTAAGTATGCAATGTAATTTATTTTTATTTGATCATTTATGGTTTATTGATATCAATTCTAATTTATTTTAACATTTATTTTTTAGAGTGGATAGGTTCTTCAAAGTGTTAAGCTAGCAAAACGTTGCTGGTTATATGTACAGTAATGCCCAAAAAAATGCATACTGACAAAAATTGGCCGTCGTTTTACACAACGGGGTGGGCAGCCAGTTGGGCTTGGTTTGGGCTGGTCGCTTGTTTCCGTCGCGAGATCTGGCAACACAGATTGGAAGCGGAAGCGGAAGCTGGAACATAAGTCGCGGCCGCGGGTAGTTCAGATGACGGTAAAGTTGGTGGCAGTCGAGGCACCGAGGAGGAAAGGAGCTGAAAGAGACACAATCCAGTGTCAGAACAGCTGAAAGGGATACCCATTCAGCGGAGAGAGCGCCGAAAGCAGGCAACGGTACACGGCCCGAGAAGCTGGCGTGTTGGAATAACACTGGAAGAGGAACGCAGAGAAGCGGTCGTACTGAGAGCCGGTGGACGCCGAGGACCAGGAAAACGAGCATGTTGACTGACGCCTCGGGCCGACCAGAAACGAGAAAGAGATGCGAGTGGCGGAGAGACCCCGGAAGGGTGAGAAACAGCAAATAAAATAGTTAGGGACCGAGTCCGAGGAGTGAAAATACTTAGCTTGAGTCGCGAAAACGGAGCCTGGAGCCCGACTGGTAACAGCAGGAGGGGACTCGTCGACGGCGGATGGAACTCCGAAGAGACCCTCGGAAACAGAGTGGAGGACGAAAGAAGAAGCGTCGTCCATGGTGAGTAGAAGCGCCGTCGACAAAATGTAACGAACTGAGATTAGATGAATAGGTGAGCGAGGTATAAGTAGGTTGCGTGGGATAATTGGAGGCGTGATTTGGGCGTGGCCCTGCTCCCGAACCTAAGTTAACTTATTAACTCCATATGTGACAAAGATGCTGAATATAAACCCTCTGTTTTGATTAAACCGTGTCAAACGGACATCTGTTTTAAATGTAAACAGCTGTGAACTCCACTCACCCCTGGAGCTTCCTCTATGATCTTCTGATGTCTCCGCTGGACGCTGCAGTCCCTCTCAAACAGATAGACGGCGTTACCGTGCATGTCTCCAAACACTTGAACCTCTACATGTCTGCCAACAACACACAGCGAGACATTTGAAAACTTGCTAGTTCTTCAAAGACCAAATCAAACAGTCCTCTGAGCGTACCTGGGATCCTCTACGAACTTCTCAATAAGCATGACGTCATCATTGAAGGACTTCCTGGCTTCACGTCTCGCTGACTCCAGCTGTTCGATGAAGTCCGAGTCTGACCGGGCGATACGCATTCCCTAAAACACGCAAGGTTCAAATCAAGCTCGTGGAAGTTATGCTATCAAAGTTATTTCAGTTCTTCTCTGTGTCCTTTCACCTTCCCTCCTCCTCCTCCACGGACTGCCTTGATCATCACAGGATAACCAATCTTTGCAGCCTCTGCCTGCAGCCTCTCGTTGGTTTGGTCCTCTCCATGGTAACCACCTGTGATTGGCACCCCAGCAGCTGACATGATGTGTTTGGATGTGCTGAGACAAGAAAAAAAAAACTTGCATTATAACTTTTGGAAAAAAATGTCTACAGTTGCAAAGACGCTCAGTCCTCATCAGAAAAACTCAAAAATATGTGTTTCAGGAAGGCGGGTCACCTCTTGATGCCCATGTCTCGGATGGCTGAAGAAGGCGGTCCGATGAAGATGATTCCTTCCCGTTTACAAGCTTCTGCAAACTCTGTGTTTTCTGACAGGAAGCCATAACCAGGATGGACTGACTGTAAACACAAACGTGTAACGTTTAATGAAGAGAAAGGTGGAAATTATTATTTTTTTAAAGATGGAGGATGAAACGTTCTTTATGACTTTAAGGAAAAAAGTGGCCTGTCTTGTCCTCACATCTGTCCTCACATCTTTGTGTGACCACAGCCAATGCTGACAGATATAAGAGGGGGAACAATGTTTTTTTTGTTTGTTTTTTTAAAGCACATGATTAAAAAAAGTCATTGATCGATGGGCAGTATGGGGGATAAGTTTTATCATTTAATGTTAAACATATTTCTGAGACATTTTAGGCTTAGTGGCCTAACAGAGCAGACCACAAAAACATTAAACTCCAGCTCTTTTTTTCCCAACCACCTCATTCAGCAGACCATCACAAGTACAACAGCCCAGTGTTAGCGCGGGATAGCCAGCTAGCTAGCCCGCGCTAATACTGGACTGCTAGCCCCTACACTACATGCGTTCCGCTCCGGTCCGACCTCCGCAGCAAATACGCACCCAATATATCAATGAGACTGTTTACACACAGCCGCCGTGCGGAGCCAGTGTAGCTAGCTCGTACGGTAGCTAGTAGACGGTAGCATGCGGTCCAAGCTAGCTAGCTAGCTAGCTCGAAAAAAATCTCGAAGCTCGAAATATACAGCTCGAAAATATCGGCACAGCTAGTAAGCCGTTGGTAAATTCTGCTGTTGACTGTATGCCCCCAAAATAATCGTTCAAAGTTTGTCAAGGGTTTATTAACTAATGTGATAGATTTACAAAACTTTACTTACCGTTGTTGCAGCTAAATTCGGCCCGCGCAGCCTCTGTGACCAAGACAATCCACTCCACGCATGCGCACAACGTTCTGTTCTTCTTCTTCTTCTTCTTCTGTGAGGTTTTACGGCAGTTTACAACCTTCCAGTGTATTACCGCCATCTAGTGCGCACACCGTTCACCATACAAAAAAAAAAGAAGAAAAAAAAGTTCCGAAAAGACGCCGGGAGAAAATAAAAAGGAATGAAGAACTCAAACATTAGATTCATAGTTGAGGTTTCAACATTGAATCAGTATTCATGTGTCAACACTTTTCCAACGGTTAATTAATCAACATTGATTGGATGTTGGAACAAGGTTATTTTTCAACCAACATATTCCAGCAAAATCTTTTAGTCACGTTTGTGAAAAATAATGTTGATAATACATACAACTCAAAACTGGTTTATATTTCAAAGGTGAATCCACAGTGAGTTAACAACACCATTTCAATGGTTTGGTGTTCAACATTGTTTTGATGTTGAATGAATGTTTTTTCTTAAACTGACGCTATTTCAACCATATTTAAACGTTTAAAGTCGGTCGAATGCCAGCTGGGTAACTTCACTCTCTCACAATCTGCTCATTGAATTGATAAAGCTCCCGATGGGAAGCGAAACGTTTTCTGTTACAAATAAAGTCCAGTTGTTTCTGTATTGAACGCCTTTTTGATTTTATCATGTCCTGGACGACTGAGAATCTTCACCAGCACTTAAGGTGTAAGTATTATTCTCTATCAATGAGTCAATTTCTTCCTTCATAGCTTTGGCCCATAGTTCTGATTGTGATGAGCTCATAGCTTCTTTCACTGTTCTAGGCACATCACATGCAATCCTATAACAATAGTCAATGTTTATGTGTGCTTGACCATCTTCACATTTCATTTCGTAATCCTGATAATACTTGGGAGGTCTCCTTTCTCTTTTGGAATACCGTGCACCAAGGTTACCTTCACTTTGATCCAAGTTCTCATCTGTATCACAAGTCTCAGTTTTAATCTCTTGTGATATAATTGTACTCAATCTGGTTTTAATTGCTCACTTTCAACTTTCTTTTTGAGTAAAATATTCTCATCTATGTCATCAGTTTGAGTGTCCCATTCATTGGTACTTTTTGTGATAAACTTTACCAGTCCATTCTTAAGTACTCTTCCGGTATCTGGATAAAAGACAAGATATAAAGGACTATTTTTGTTGTAACTAACAAAAATTCCCTTTTCACAACGTGGATCCAATTTTTTCTTATATTTATATGCATAACATTCTGATCCAAAAGTTCTCATTTTTGAAAGATCTGGTTCCTGTTAACATGTATATGGAGTCCGCTCAACACGTCTGTTGTAACATCTGTTTCGGATAATAGCAGCCGTCTGAACTGCATATGTCCATAAATTTTTAGGCAGATTACTCTCAATTAACATGCATCTTGCCATTTCAAAGACAGTTCTCCATGTTCTCTCAGCTGTCCCATTCTGATGGGGAGAATAAGGGGCTGAAGTTTCATGTCTTATAGCATTTTGACCAGGGGCGGCCGCCACTAGAGGGCGCTAGGGGCGCCGCCCACCTGGAACCTCTACAGCTCTTCACCATTTGAAGATTTATTTATTTTTTATAAAAATGAAATAATAAAATTAAAATATTTCGAAATGTATGCATATATGTTTTTAGTTGTGTAGGATAAATATTTTATGAGTAACGATGAGTTATTGTTTGTTTCAAAAAACGTTTTCTGATTCGTGACGTACTTCCTGTTTTGTTTGGGGCGCTCTTATCTGATCCATTGACTCTAATTATAGCTGGCGCATGTGTACTGATGCCGCCACTTTACAAAACAATGGGATAAAGCTGGGCGCAGATTTCACCGCCCTTAGGACGCAACGTGAGCTCTGCCTACCGATCGCGTGTTTCCGGCGTTTATTTATTTATTAAAAAAAAAATTTTGTCTGGAAAATTTGCCGTGTCAGTGACTCAAGCAGCAGGCATGCTCAGGTAAGTTTTGAGAGCCCTTCATCTAATATATATTTGCACTTCTGGCTGATATGCCTCTCAACTTATAGCTGTTTGTGAAAAAAGCCTCCAGCTGACTGTTAATCTAAATGTGGCAACAGGTTAGTTTGTTAGCTAACATGCTAATGCTAGCCTTTATCTAATGCTGATATTATATTACCATTCCTGACTGATGTCCTCTCCACTTTTAGGTGGCTCTGTCTGAGTCTGTTTGTGATAAAAGCCTTTAGCTGACTGTTTCTAAAAGTGGCAACTGGTGAGTGAATTTATTTTTTTCTTTGTTTGTTTGTGGAGTTAGCATGCCAGTACATGTTATTGTACAGTATGGACTCTGATGATGCTACATTTATTTTAATTTGCTTATAACAAATGATCAGACATTAATAATTTTATATACTAAATGTCACTTGTGGTGTTTTACTATTTTTAACACTGTATTGATCTGGAGAATGAAAACAAAGTCTCTTGCAAGTTACTAGCTTGTTAACATTGAAACATTTAAGGTACATTTATATGGTGAAATGTTATATATGCTAAGATGCATTAGGAGTCAACTCAGGACCTTTAATATTAGGAATATTTAAGAGAACTGGTACTAAAAAAATACAGTAGATTGATTCTATTTATTTGCTCTCTCCACTGCACACCTGTAGAAGGAGGTGAGGTCTGAACTTCTCAGACCAGCTCATCTCAGCCGTCTGAGGAAGTAGAGTCTCTGATGAACTTTCGTGATCAGGCTGGTGGTGTTGTTGCTCCAGCTGAGGTTATCGTTCATGTGTACCGTACACCTAAGTACTTGTAGCTGGAGACCACTTCCACTGCAGATCCTCCTATGTTCAGTGGGGTGTGTGGGGTTTGTTTGTTCCTTCTGAAGTCCACAATCATCTCCTTTGTCTTCTTCACGTTGATGTGAAGGTTATTGTCCTTGCAGGACCCAGAGCCTCTTTATCATAAAGTGGAAGAAAAGACCCTTAGACCAGTCTGGTGGGTGACCAACTTAAGGAGACTGATATCGGATTTTAGGTCACTTCAGTTTCTTTAACAACAAACATGAACATGGCTGGCTGTGAGGGGCAAACACATGACATATAGTAGCTAAAAGACAGATGCTTAAACTGCTAAGCTTCAGCAAAAAGAGGAAAATATTGATGAGTAGCAAAACACTAGCTAAAGTAGCATTTTTTTTGCTGAAAGTATCAAATTGCTAGTTAAAAGTAGCAGAACAGTAGCTAAAATCTCAACAAGATAAAAAAGAAAACAGATTTAAGAGAATAATGTTTAAGGGAACAAAGGGTAAAATATTTGCTAATAAAGTTTCATATTTTGAAAGATATAAACCTAGCAACAAAAAAGTAAGCTGAAATTAGCACAAAATGTGTAAAAAGAACAATAAAGTGGTCATAGTGTTATGATTTCAAAGGTTTACCCAGTTTGCTGGTGTAGATTCTCAGTCGTCCAGGACATGATAAAATCAATAAGCTTTGCTTATAACTTCTCTCTCCCTCTCACAGTCTCCAATTGAGATCTCAGTCGTCCAGGACATGATAAAATCAATAAGCTTTGCTTATAACTTCTCTCTCCCTCTCACAGTCTCCAATTGAGAAAGCTTATCGGATGATGAGCGAAACGTCTTGTTACAAATAAAGTCCAGTTGTTCTGTATTGAATGCCTTTTTTGAGTTTACCCAGTTGGTAATGAGACCCAGAACGACACGAAGAGGTGCAAAAGTAACAGTGTTTATTATTTACAGTGCAAGTCTATATACTGTACACATGTACAGGGATCTTCTGGATTTCCTGGAAGATGAAACAAACTGTCAGAAAGGCTTGACCAGAAGGCTCTTTCAAGATGATTGATCTAGTTTTGTTTGTTATTTTACAGAGAAATCCTTAGTTCCTTGAGATGAATCCCAGAGGGCGAAATGAGGCAGGCAAGTGGTTGGAGGGCAAGACACGATGAGCAGAGAACTGGTCCCAGGACCAAGATGGAAACGAGGACTGGAAACACAACAAAAAACAAGGTAAGTGTCTCTCAAAGTACTGTACTCACAAACTGGCTAGAAGCATAAATACCATGAGTAGGCATCAATGCTCCAGCGAAGAGTACTTGACTGCAGCCTTAAGTATAGGTGGAGCTCATCAGGTGGATCACAGTAAAATAGATCATTTTTCTTCCCCATAAATCAGTTATTTAAAATCTAATCTGGAATCATTCCTCCTTGTTAGACTTCAGTTGACCTGTTTAAGTTGGGCCCAAATTTGTTATTATCTTTTGATTTATTTTTCATTGAAATTTTATTCTTTGTTAGTTTATTTTTGGAACTATTAAATTGAATTATTTGGTGGATTTTTGAACACCTTTGTCCTTATTTAAGTCTGGACCCTCACAATTCTATTTATATTATGAACTTGTATTACTAAAATAATTATAACAGAATATGATAGAAGTTGTCCAAAAATTGAAAAGTGGAAGCAGAACACTCCCATTCTCTTTTCACACTGATGCCTCAAACAAGGTGAAGATGAACCATGTTTTATTAATGATAGTTTTATACAAATGGATACACCTGATATATACAAATAAAAACATGAACAAACTTACTTTACAGTATACAAACATAATTATGCATACTTCTACACATGCTTAAAAAAAATTTATGGCGCCCCCCCATAAAAAAATCACCAGCCGCCACTGATTTTGAATAAGCAATGATTGGAACTCTCTAGACATAAACTCAGTTCCATTATCTGATCTTATACTTTTAATTTTACCATAAGGTGCCACATCTGCTACAGGTCCTTCTAAAAAATTAGCATATTATGATAAAGGTCAGTATTTTCCATAATGTAATGATAAAAATGAAACTTTCATATATTTTAGATTCATTGCACACCAAATGAAATATTTCAGGTCTTTTATTGTTTTAATACTGATGATTTTGGCATACAGCTCATGAAAACCCAAAATTCCTGTCTCAAAAAATTAGCATATTTCATCCGACCAATGAAAGAAACGTGTTTTTAATACAAAAAAGGTCAACCTTCAAATAATTATGTTCAGTTATGCACTCATTACTTGGTTGGGAATCCTTTTGCAGAAATGACTGCTTCAATGCGGCGTGGCATGGAGGCAATCAGCCTGTGGCACTGCTGAGGTGTTATGGAGGCCCAGGATGCTTCGATAGCGGCCTTAAGCTCATCCAGAGTGTTGGGTCTTGCGTCTCTCAACTTTCTCTTCACAATATCCACAGATTCTCTATGGGGTTCAGGTCAGGAGAGTTGGCAGGCCAATTGAGCACAGTAATACCATGGTCAGTAAACCATTTACCAGTGGTTTTGGCACTGTGAGCAGGTGCCAGGTCGTGCTGAAAAATGAAATCTTCATCTCCATAAAGCTTTTCATCAGATGGAAGCATGAAGTGCTCCAAAATCTCCTGATAGCTAGCTGCCGTCAGCCAACTCCAAAATATGGCTTTGAGGCTTAAAAGTCTAGTCGAAATCCTTAAATTTTGCAGCGTCTGTCACAATGTGCTTTGTTGCACCAGAGTCGACCATGAGGCCCTTCACCTTCGTGCCGTAGATCTGGGCGTCGTTGGTTTGCATCACCTTGAATGCGAACGTGTGGTCCTCCTCATCCATCGCTTGCTTAATCTTGTCTCGCCCTTTCCATCGACAATTTACGTCTTTATGCGTGGGGCTTTTGCAGAAACCACACCACTGTTTTGGCTCTCTGCGCTCGCCCGAGGTTTAAGAACAATCCAGGGCTTTGTGCCCTCTCTGGCCGCAGTTGTAACAGATGATTTTTGAATTCCAATTGTCGCTTACTTTTAATTTTCATCTCACTATCTTCTGTTGAGCCAGCAACACATAACTTTTCTGTGCTCTCATAGCTTCTCAACTTCGTTTTAAATTGTGCAAAAGTTAATTCTTCATCACTCTGTGCAACATAAACAGAGAATGGTTTAAATTCATCAGGCAGTCCTTTTAAAATCATTGCTGTCGACAGGCCATCACTCAAAACTTCTCCTGCATTACGCAACACCGTGATTGCAGTTTCTGCTCGGATAATAGAGTCAGTGACGTTTGACACCTTTCTGTAGAGATGTCAGCTCCGTGTACAGACTGATCACTCGTGGCTTACCCGAACCCGCATAGTGGTCTCTGAGGATCTTTAAGGCTTTTCTGCCATCATCTGCAGCATCTCTCATGACAAGAGAAAGACTCATATCGTCCAAGACTTGAATTAATTCAGCATACGCTTCTTCATTTTTGGTGGCGTCTTCTTCCGCGTCATCGGGTACGCCCCTCAGTAATATTGAGTCCTTCAGCTCAAGCAGACATAAGTGGGCTAAAAACGTTGTCTCCCACAACTCCTACTTCTTTTCATCTCCGTCAAAGCATAAAGCTAGATTCATAGTCGACGCGTCGCGCAGCGCGCGAGGGTGTGCCCTCCAAAAGTGACGCAATTTCACAGTCCCCGCCCCTGCGCGTTGGCCCCGCGCAGGGGATTAGCGCGTGCCGTGCACCTCTGAATTTTTGAAACTCCGCAAGCCTAGAGCGCGCGCCGCGCTCAGTGACGTACGGACTGGGCTCAAAACAAGATGGACGCTTTCGAAGCTGCTCTGGCTGAACTCATCCGCATGTATCGCCATTTGTATGATCCCTCTATGAGAGAACACAAAGATGTGCAACTGGCACAGAGTTCATGGAAGGAGATTGCAGAAGCGATGCAGAAGGAGGAAGAAAAACATGCGGGATCGCTTCGTGAAGGCCAAAAAGAGGGTGATCAGAAGTGGCGATCCTGGCACCAACAAACCGGTGCCAATCCTCGTTGTGGAGCTGAGTTGGCTGTCGAGTTTTATAAAACACCGAGAAAAGGACACAAATATGGAAAAAGAGGTAAAAATGAAAGAAAAAAAAAGTTAGTACTGCTTTTATTACAGCTAGCTTAGCATGGAATACAGCAGGCCATGCTGTGCAGCCTGCCGTGTTGTTTCCCCTTTGTAGTCATTGATATAAACAATAAACTGTGAGAATGAATGACCAAAACATGGCTTAATGAAAATATAAATCAAGCTGCTGACCAGTAAATGTGAAATAGTGGAAATAACCATTTTAGATCTGCACACCTCAACTGTAAACAAATTTAGCCTATATGTCTGTTGATGCTTCACCTTCTGTTTATTAAGCTAACAGTTACACAAACATTTGTTTTTATTTAACATATATGTGCATTGTATCCGTTACCGTTTCATTTTGTACTGATGGATGTCAATGTCTGTTTTTTAGCCTGAAGAAACACCACAGAGCCAAGCACAGGACGATACATGGTGCCTCGACCAGACTGTCACCCCATTCGACCAGACCGTCACCCCCATGGACCAGACCGTCACCCCCATGGACCAGACCTTCACCCCTATCGACCAGACCCTCACCCCCATGGACCAGACCGTCACCACCATCGACCATGAGTACATCACACCCATCGTCTCTCACAACCTCACGCCTACTGGCCATGAAACTGGCAGTACTTCAAATGCAGGGTGTTTTCCTCTGCGCAGGTCCTCCACGCCAATTCCTCCCTGTCCAACGGTGCCCATACCCGTACCACCTCGACACTTGCCAGGGTCAAGCAGCAGTAGCAGAAGCGACAGCCCTAGCATCAGCTCACTCAGTTGGTGTTGGTGAAAACTTTTTATACTTTTATACTACTATGAAAAAGTACTATGCAAAAACTCAGGACAGTATTAACACTTTATTTCATTTTATGTTTATTAAATGTTGGTGAAAACTTTTTATACTTTTATACTACTATGAAAAAGTACTATGCAAAAACTCAGGACAGTATTACACTTTATTTCATTTTATGTTTATTAAATGTTGGTGAAAACTTTTTATACTTTTATACTACTATGAAAAAGTACTATGCAAAAACTCAGGACAGTATTACACTTTATTTCATTTTATGTTTATGGATATTAAATGTTGGTGTTGGTGAAAACATTTTATACTTTTATACTACTATGAAAAAGTACTATGCAAAAACTCAGGACAGTATTACACTTTATTTCATTTTATGTTTATTAAATGTTTTAGTGTTTAAATAGTTATTGTTGCACTGAGGGACAGAGAGAAATGCAATTTCAATCCTGTGTATGTCCTGTACATATTACTGTTTTGAGAATAAAGCTGACTTTGACTTGACTTTGATTCAAATGATACATTTGTAATGCATAATTACACATTTATCAATTATTTTTAGACAGCATGCAATTTTTGCACACATTAAAATCAAAACACTATTTCTACAGGTTTCTCCACATTCCACTTCACATTCCTGGTGAAATAAAGGCTACTACACATTGAGATTTTTCGTGTCAGGTAGCAATGCTTCATTTTAATGCAATATGGGACTTATATTTACAATGCCATTTCAGGTTTCCAAATAATTCTAACATCTAATGTTCTTACAATTATAAAAAAGTCTTTCATACCAAATTTTATGTAATACAACTGTTAGTGGCTTTGTAAATACAATATGCAAACAAAACAGACGGAAAGCTGAAGTGGATATTTCAATGTAGTTTCATTTTATTTAAAATCATTAACATTCAAATACATATAGCAATATACAATATAGCTTGGCACACCTCAGAGACTATCAGGGAAACCGTAGTTGCACCAAGTTTGTAGCTGGCTGCTACACTTTTCTGGCTGCTACCTGAAGCCAGGATTCTTAAAGTCACTGCCAAACGCTCGGGTAATGTCACTGGGCTGCTGTGGGTCCTTCCATGTCGTATGAAAGGCGAAATACGATGTAGCAGGTCATCAAATCGGCGTGCAGACATGCGGAAGTAACTGAAGTGCATTTCTTCGTCAATTCTCCGCATCGGCATCACCACCCACCAGTACGTCTCTGAGGGTGTAATGGCCGAACATACCATCTCCTTCTGCGTCTTCTTCGTCTCATTAAAATTGCAAGACACAATAACTGTTGTTCTATTATAATTTGCTCCTCTAATAAAGACAGTTCAAGAATGAAGCGAGCGGGAAGCCATTTTGTTTGTGTTGTGACGTCAAACAGTTCTTCTTCTACGGTAGATTTCTTCTTCTACACCCTTTCTTGTAACATATGCACATGTTGTAGAGGCTACTGCCACCTGCTGGCCCGTAAAAGAACAGCACTTTGCCATGCTCCGCCGTGCGTCAACCATAAACACAGGGGCGAAACTATGAACGCATTTCGCCGTGCGGCACAGTGCACGCGCGGCGCGCGCGCTCCAGCCTGCGGACCAAAGCGAAAGTCTAACTCAGCCTTAACAAAATAGCTCGTCTGGCCAGGAGAGAGGTGAACGATATTACATGTTGTTGGTTTTTATTTAGGTTTGTCATGCCCTCTACAAGACCAAACAGAGCAATCAGTGGGTCAGGGTTCAGGCGTGTATCTAGTACATGTGATAAAGTCTGAAAGATTTCCCGCCAATATTTGTTCAGAGATGGGCAAAACCAAAACATATGGGAGAGAGAGGCTTCAGCATGTTTGCATCTCACACAGTATGGGCTGACATCAGGATACATAGAGGACAATTTCAGTTTAGAGATGTGAGCTCTGTGCACCACTTTAAATTGTATTAGACAATGTCTAGCACAGAGAGAACTGGAGCTCACCAGTTTGAGTATGGAGGTCCAAGAGTCCTCTGAAATAGAGGAGCCGAGATCCTCTTCCCAAGCAGCTTTGATTTTATCTGAGGAAGCACGCTTCAAATCCAATAGTTTACTGTAAATGAATGAAATGGACTGTTTTTTATTTGGGTCTAGAGAAAGAATAGTGTCAACAATACTGCTATCGGTTGAAATGGAGAGGCTGGACAAATGAAGAGTAATAAAGTGCCGTATTTGGAGATACCTGAAAAAATTGGACTGGGGAAGACCAAATTTTTCACATAGTTGTTGAAATGAAGCTAAAGTGTTATTGAGAAACAAGTCATTGAAGCGTACTATACCCCTTCTTTGCCATTCTTTAAAAACAGAGTCCTGAGATGAGGGTTTGAAAAGTTGGTTAGACATGATAGGGCTATAGAGAGAGAAACTAGAGAAATTGAAACATTTACGAAATTGTGCCCAGATTTTTAGTGAGTGTTTTATAACTGGATTTATAACAGTTGTAAGTGGTGGAAGCGGGAGTGAGGATCCCAAGAAAGCCACGGAGGACCATTTCCCAGAACACTGTGACTCCATCTCTACCCAGTCAGGGCTGTCAGGCCTGTTGTAATAGAATGACCAGAATGCTAGACAGTGCAAGTTTGCTGCCCAATAATAAAAGCGGAAATTTGGAAGGGCAAGACCGCCTGCGGCCTTAGTTTTTTGGAGATGTGTCTTATTTAAGCGTGGACGTTTTCCTTGCCACAGATATGATGAAATGATGGAATCTAACTGAACAAAGAATGAACCAGGGATAAAAACAGGAATATTTTGAAAAAGATATAAAAACTTAGGTAAAGTGACCATCTTGACTGAGTTAATACGGCCTGTGAGGGAAATGGAAAGCGGTGACCATCGGGATAATGCCTGCTTTGTCTGATTCAACAGAGAGACAAAGTTTTCTTGATATAAATCTTTATACCTCCTCGTAACTGTAACACCCAGGTAAGAGAATTTTATCTTCTCAATTTTAAGAGGCCATTTACCAAAGTCAAGAGTCTGCGCCAGGGTATTAACAGGGAAAATTACACTTTTACTCAGGTTTAATTTGTAACCAGAATTTATTCCAAATTCCTCAAGTAATGATAAAACGGAAGGCAACGTGTCAGTCGGATGAGAAATGAAAAGTAAAAGGTCATCAGCATAAAGGGAGACCTTGTGCTCCATATCGCCTCTCCAGATTCCTGAAATTGTGTCACAGGACCGCAAAGCAGTGGCAAGAGGTTCAATTGCCAGGTCAAAGAGCAAAGGGCTCAGTGGGCATCCCTGGCGAGTTCCTCGATGTAGACTGAAGGGTTTTGATATCTGAGAGTTGGTACGAATGGTTGCGGTGGGATGTGAATAAATTAATTGCACCCATGTAATGAAATTGGGGCCAAAACCAAATTTGTCAAGAACATTAAACAAGTAGTCCCATTCAACCCGATCAAATGCTTTCTCCGCATCAAGGGAAATAACACACTCAGGAACAGTATCCGAAGGAGAATAAATAATGTCCAAAAGGCGTCTGATATTAAAAAAGGAGTGCCTGCCTTTAATGAATCCAGTCTGGTCTTTTGATATGATGAAAGGAAGGATCTTTTCCAACCTTTGAGCAAGAACTTTGGCTAAAATTTTGGCGTCTGTATTTAAAAGGGAGATTGGTCGATAAGAGGAACAGTGAGTTGGGTCTTTTCCTTTCTTTGCAATGAGGGTAATGCAGGCCTCTAAGAAAGATTTCGGAAGGGATCCTTGGTCAAATGACTCTAAGAGAACCGAGTGTAGGAGTGGGGAAAGTAATGAAGAAAATTTCTTAAAAAATTCAGCAGGGAAGCCGTCAGGACCCGGACATTTGCCAGACTGCATTACCGATACAGCTGACACAATTTCTGTCAGGGATATTGGGATCTCCAGTGCATCTTTCAGGTTGGGTGTGAGTTTTGGCATGTTGGTCTTTTCGAAAAACTGAGAAGATAAATTCTTGTTGGTTTGGGATTCTGAAGTATATAAATGGGAATAAAAGTCCTTAAATGCTCTGTTAATTTGTAAATGATCTAGAGTTGTGGTGCCGTTCTCTAATTGGATCTTAGGGATGATTTGTTTAGCCATGGCACCCTTCAACTGATTTGCCAGTAGTTTTCCTGACTTTTCTCCATGTATGTAAAATGATGATTTACTTTTCAAAAGTGATTGTTCTATTGAGTATGTAGACAATAAATCAAACTTAGTTTTGAGTTCTACTTTTTTTTTCAGATTAGGGCATTTGTTTTGAGCATATTGTTGATCAATTTCTTTTATCTGCTGGGCTAAATCAGTTCTTTCTTTTTGAGATTTTTGCCTCAGCCGGGCGGTATATGAAATGATTTGTCCCCTAAGATAGGCCTTAAAGGTTCAGTATGCAGTTTCTGTAGAACTGCAGCACTTAGAAATATTTTCAACAGGCAAAGCATTCTGATCCCTCCCCCTCAGAGCCATATGTGGCTCTGCCCCCTTGTGGTCTGTTGAATTTCAAATTCAAGCTCTGTTTTTATTGGCTGATTCAAATTCAAGCTCTGTTTTTATTGGCTGGTTACAAACTCTGTTTTTATTGGCTGGAAAATGGCGGGTCACCTTTTCTTTTTAGAAATGCTTATTTACCACCTGGAGAAGCAAGGGGACAATATTTTTTTATTTTTTTTCAGAGATTACCTGGCTAACATCAGTCTGTCAGGAGGTAGTGACAGAGTGAAGAAATATGTTCATAAAAAAAGCTACATACTGAAGCTTTAAGGGTATCCCAAACGGTTGACAGTGGGATCCCAGGAGTTCTGTTTATGGATAGAAAGAAGGTTATTTCTTTTTCTATAAATGTAACAAAATCATTGTTTGACAGTAACGTTGAATTGAATCTCCACTGTCTACTCCTTATAGGAATGTCAGGGAGGGACAGAGACAGAGTGACAGGTGCATGGTCTGAGATGACAATACTGTGGTAGTCACAGCCACGGACAGAGGGAAGAAGTTTGTTGTCCATGAAAAAGTAATCGATCCTCGAGTATGAGTGATGAACATGAGAAAAAAAAGAATATTCTCTCTCAGCTGGGTGTAAAAAACGCCATACATCGCACAGGCCATACTTAGATAGAAAGGCACGAATAGTGTGGGACGACCTGCTGGCTGTGGCAGGGTTTGTAGAGGATCTGTCCAAAACTGGGTCCAACCAGCAATTCAAGTCACCACTGAGTATCAATGAGTATGTGTTTAGGTCCGGGAGCAGTGAGAATAATTTCTCAAAGAAACCAACATCATCCGTATTTGGGGCATAAACGTTAACTAGCACTACTGGTGTGTTGTACAATTTACCGGAAACAATCACAAAACGACCATATTTATCTGAGTTAACTTGAAAAGGTTCAAATGAAATGTCTTGACTGATGAGGATCGAGACGCCCCGAGCCTTTGCTCGAAATGAGGAATGGAAACTCTGCCCGTGCCATGTTTGCAGTAATCGTTTGCTATCGTCACTTCTAATGTGAGTCTCCTGCAGGAAAGCAATGCCTGTATTTAACTGTTTTAAATGAGAGAGCACCTTCCTTCTCTTGACGGGGTGGTTCAAACCTTTGACGTTCCAGCTTGACAACACCAA
>JBBPBX010065262.1:0-10979 GCA_038048925.1 Garcialebias charrua | reverse complement strand
CCCACGAAGAAGAAATCCGCTCTGGAATCTGGAGTAAACAAGGCATGAAACAGAAAAGGGAAAATGTTGCGTTTGATTCCGGTTCTGTTGTGTCTCTGGTCTGTTTTGTATTGGTTAACTGGACCTGAGTTCGGACTCGGTTGGACTCTGGGTTCGTGTCCTCTGGACCCATTTTGTCTCAGAGTTTCAGCGGAGCGAAATAATGGAAGCTAACAAGGTGAGCTTCCCCCTCTTTTTGGTAAAAGTTCTTCTTCTTGGGCTGCCCGTGCAGCGGTTTCTCCTTGCCGGTGAGAACACCGGCTTCATGCCCTTGGGTCTCGCATCGCTCTCGAGTTTAACAACGTAAAGCATGTGTCACAAACCCGCGCGTGCGTCAAACACAAAGCAGCGCCGTCATGTCTCTAAACCACAATATGAAGCTTCTTTGCGTCGCAATGCAAACAGTTATTTTTTTATTCTTATTTATCACGATAGAGACGATAGAAGGAAAGTAGCATGATAGACACGTTTCTATCGTCCCCACGATATATATCGTCATATCGCACAGCCCTAATCTCAGCCAAAATTTGGTCTAAAAATATGGGGGGAAAAAAATCCCAAATATGTCGCTTCACCCTATAAGTCGCATGGACAGAATGGATCCCTGTGGTATGCCAGAGGTCAGAGGGGTTGATGAAGAGGAGGACAGATCACCTATCATGCTGTGGCAGTTCTGGACACGGGTCCACACGGGCCGGTGCCCGTGTATCACAGAGCTTGGCCCTCCCTCTGGCCCGCCCTCTGAGCAAGAAGCGGAAACCATCCGATACCAGCATAATTTACGTATCAGATTTTTGATCCAACCTGCCGATATTTTCTGATCCATGATGCACGTTGGCTTCAAACTATGGAATGGATTTCCTGAACGGAGGCGTGTCTCATGAACCCAGAGTAACAAGACCCGCCTCACATTCAGGAAATCCATGTCATAGTTTTCAGCCAGCTGCAAGCGTGAGGACTGAGTACTCTGTTGGGTTTGTTTTGGCATCGTTTTGAAAAAGCGGGTCGTTTATGGATTTTTTTACATGGAGCTGGTCACAATTGGTTATGGATTGTTTACATGGAGCTGGACACTTGTTTCTGTCGCAAGTTCTGACAACACTACACTGGTGAGTAGCATCTTAGCTAGCAGCTAGCCGACTTTTCATCGTAACAAAGTAACATGTGTCCGCTGTGTGGAAGTATTTTTATGTTTATTAAATTTGTTCATTTTTTTACAAAAGAAACAATACAAGGCAATCTCATAATGATAGTGTACAAAATGTAAAAAAAATGAAAGGTGGCAGAAAGAAGAATAAATCTTATTATATCTGCCCCTTATCTCCAACAATCAGATTAAACAACAGTAGTCAAACCATGTAAACAATAATAATCTTCAACCAACTTTTTCCAACAGTCAGGTTAAACAATAATATTCTTCAACCAACAGTACAAAATTACTAACTCTTTTTAATTTTCTAACTAACAGTACAAAATGACTAACTCTTTCTAATTTTTTAACTAATACAATACACATTACGCTATTTCACACATATTTTTTTAACACATTTGTTTTGATCATTTTTTTAAATGTAAACATTGACTTGGCATTTTTAACTACATTCTCCAAGCCATTCCATAATCTAATTCCCTGGATTGAGGTAGAACGTCCCTTCAAACTGGTTCTGAATTGTGGTTTTACAAACAACTCTGTTCCCTTAAGATTATAACAACTTTGTCTTTTAACAAAGTGCATTTGGATATTTAAAGGTAATGCATTATTTTGAGCTCTATACATAACTGATAAAATATTATAGTCTACCAAATCATGGAACTTCAATAATTTTAGTTGATAAAATAATGTACTTGATGGATGACGGTAATGCTTTCTAGTGATAATTCTTACAGCTCTTTTCTGTAATACAAAAATAGGCTTTGTGATTGTTTTACACGCTTTCCCCCAAACATCAATACAATAGATTAAGTGTGGAACAATGATTGTGTTATACAATAAATACAGAGCTTTATCATTTAATAGGTCTCTGACTTTGTACAGTACTGCTATCGATCTAGCTATTTTTATTCTTACAGAATTTATGTGTTGTTTCCATGTCAGTTTGTCATCAATGATAACACCCAAAAACTTCACCTCATTCACTCTACAAATCTCAACATCCTCAATTTTGAGTGGAACATCAACAGTTTTCTTTTTATTACCGAATATCATGTAATTAGTTTTTTCTAGATTTAATGATAATTTATTTATTTTAAACCAAGTTTGTATCTTGACAAATTCTGTCTTTATCAATTCTAACATTTGTTCTATATCTTCACCTGAACAGAAAAAAGTGGTATCATCAGCGAAAAGTACACATTTAAGGAGTCCTGACACATTTACCAAGTCATTCACATATAAAATAAAAAGCTTTGGTCCAAGTACAGAGCCTTGGGGAACTCCACATGTGATATTACAGAGGTCAGATCTTACATCATTTATTTGTACAAATTGTTTCCTATTTTTTAAGTAGCTAGATACCCACTGTAATGCTGGTCCTCTAATACCATATTTGTTCAGTTTTTCAAGGAGAATGGTGTGATCAATAGTATCGAATGCTTTTTTTAAATCAACAAAAATACTGATACAATGTTGTTTTTGATCGACAGCAGTAGTTATTTGTTCCATTAGTTCCATGAGAGCCATTGATGTAGAGTTTTTTGATCTAAACCCATACTGACTGTTGCTTAGAATATTTTGTTTATCTATAAATTGGTCTAGTCTGTTCACAAATAGTTTTTCAAGAATTTTTGAAAACTGTGGTAACAAGGATATAGGTCTATAATTGTTGAATACACATTTATCACCATTTTTAAAAAGAGGAACGACCTTAGCTACTTTCATATTATCTGGAAAAATTCCTGTTGAAAATGATAAGTTACATATGTATGTGAACGGCTCAATAACATGGCTCATTATGTCCTTTACAAACATCATATCCATGTCCACCCAGTCTTTCGATCTCTTGTCTGTAAGATGTTTTACTACATTCATTATTTCCTCTTTGTTAGTTCCATTTAGGAAAATACTATTTGCACAACCTGTAATTGAGTGGATCATATTTTTATCTACTTTTGGTATCTTAGCTGCAAGGCTTGATCCAACATTTACAAAATATTGATTAAATCCATTAACAATTTCATTTTCATCATGAACTTCATCGTTGTCTTTTACAAAATATTTTGAAATACCAGTTTTTGCTTTATGATTCTTCAGTACACCATTCATTACTCGCCATGTTGCTTTCATATCACCATTAGTTTTATCTAATAATTTACTATAATATTCTTTCTTATGTTTCCTTATAATCCCTACTAATTTATTTTTATACTTTTTATATTTTTCTTCTGCGCTCTGACTTCGTAATTTCAAGAAACATGAATACAAATAATTCTTTTTTTTACATGCATTTCTTAACCCTTTTGTCATCCATGGTTGATCATTCGTATTTCTCTTTGTGTAATTTGTTTGCACACAATTCTTTACATACAGGGTTTCCAAGATATTCATAAACTCATCATATGCTCTGTTCGCATCATCAACATACACATCATTCCAGTCTTGTTTATCCAGATCCTCTTTCAATTTTTCCAAAACTTTTTTTGATGTGTTTATGATCTTTTTCTTCGTTGTGACTGCTTTTGTGATATTTTGATCATTTTTAAAGATTGTGAAAACTGGTAAATGATCACTTAAGTCGGTCGTTAAGATACCACCTATCACATCCCCATTTGTTATATTTGTGAAAATATTATCAATTATTGTGGCACTATGAGTTGTAATTCTTGTTGGCTTTGATATCAATGGATACATATTTAAACTGTACATTGAGTTTATAAATGTGCTTATGTTATTTGAATCTGTTTTATTTCCCATATCAATGTTAAAGTCTCCACACAAAAAAATATTTTTATTAAAACTCTTCTCCATTAGTTCCAAGATTTTATCAGTGAATATTTCTATATTTGCTCCTGGTGATCTATATACACAACTTATTATTATGTTTTTATCGTTTTTGTTTATAATTTCTATTGTTATCATTTCCATAATATTATCAACTATTATTGACATTTCATTATTTAATTTACATTTTATTTCATTATTGACAAATAGTGCGACACCACCACCTCTTTTATTATTTCTGTTCATATGATATAATTCATACCCCTCGATGTGAATATTACTTGTGTTATCATCATTAAGCCATGTCTCTGACAGCGCTATTATCGTAAAAGTTCTATTTAATTGTTTTAAGTAATCTGTTATTTTGGATATGTTTGCATTTATACTTCTGCTATTAAAGTGAATAATGGAGAGAACTCCATTTGATATATTGATGTCATTAAACTGCTCTTCATTATAATATTCGCTATCTTTTATTACAGGAAAAAAATTTGCATCAATCACATTTTCAACATTATATATTTTAGCTTCTGAGTCTTCGTATGTTGTCATGTTCTAATGTATTTGTTCATTTCACTGTATATTTTATCCATTGTGAGTTGTTTCATTGATTTGTAATTTTCATCTCCTGAATTCATCCAGATCCGTCAGTTCTTTTATCATTTTAGGCTGAGACCCTTCCTTTGCTTTGATAAAGACGTATCCATTTCTAGTCCATGTTGATGCTATTTTTTTTCTTTGTTTTTTAACCACCTTGCTTCTTTTGCAATTTTTCCATTTTTCTTGGTAAGATGTTCATTTATGTAAACATTTGTTCCTTGCAGATTTATTCTATTTTGCATGACATAGTTTTTTGTATTCCTGCTTTGTGAATTGTTCTAAAACCTCTATTTTTTGCTCTAATTCTGCAATTCTCTTGTCTTTGTTAGTTACCAGTTCTTTCAGTTCTCTTATTTCTCCAACCAGACCGGCCTGGGACTCCATCTTTGCTGTTAAACTTTCTATTTGTCTACCCATAAAGTTGAGGGATTCTCTAAAGCAGGGGTCACCAACCTTTTTGAAACTGAGAGCTACTTCGTGGGTATGGAATCATACAAAGGGCACCAGTTTGATAAACTCTTCGGAAATAACAAAGCATAAATTGAAAAAAATGTATAATAAACATATTTTTAAGAACATATTTTTAAGATAGACATTTTAAAATATATATAAATACAAAAAAAGAATAACAATTGAAGAAAATGACATTTTAAATGCAGCTTAGTGCTATTTTTAAAACAGGTCCGAGGGCACCTCAAATGGTCCTTGGGGGCACCCGGGTGCCCGCGGGCACCATGTTGGTGACCCCTGCTCTAAAGTCTTGCATATCTGAGTTGTTTCCCTCTGAGTCTGGTGACTTTTGTCCTCTATTTTTCATATTTACAGAGACTGGTGACTTTTGTCCTTTACCTCTCGTCATACTTACAGAGTTTGTGATCTAGTGGTAGCAGGTCTTTTGTTTATTCACTGAACCACATGGTCTTTCCACGAGGCTCACAGGCCTAAAGATGATTGGTGTGGCCCAGCAGTGCAGCACCCAGATCAGCAGTTATTAGATCAGAACTCACGGTTTCAGCAGCCTGCAGCATTCAGATCCACCATCTGAAGAGGTCCGCTCACTAGATCCGACGCAGTCCAGCCAGCACCGCACTCAGCTCCAGTGGCTCAAGGCCCAGCTCCGACCCCCACCAGAACCGATGCAGCCCAGTTAGCACAGCACGTAGCTCCAGGCCCAGCTCCGATCCCCACCAGAACCGATGCAGCCCAGTTAGCACAACACGTAGCTCCAGGTCCAGCTCCGACTCCCAGCCCCAGGCGTCGGTCCCCCGGCTCACGGCGGTCCGTCCAGCTCGAAACTCCAGGCCGCGGTCCTCCGGTTCTCCCACGACTCTCCAGGCGGCGTTCACGCTCGGCCCACTCGCGGTGCCTGGCCCCGGCTCTCTCACGGCTCCCAGCCCAGCTCGAACTCCAGGCCGCGGTCCTCCGGCTCTCCTACGGCGCTTCAGGCGGCGTACACGGCGCTCGGCTCACTCGTGGTGCCCGGCCCAGCTTAAAGTTCCAGGCGGCGTATACGACACTTGGCCCACCACCGCGCTACCACTGTAGCGTGTTTTGTTGTGTTCTTTCACTGCAACAAAGCACCCCCAGCGTGCCGGCCCGCTTTTCTTCGTAATAATCAGCGTATTCTCCGGTTTATTTGTTCACAAAGCCTGCAACTGCAGCACCCGGATACGGTGACCTAGCTCGGTTAGCTTTGTTTAGCCCGGTTTGTAGCTACGCTAGGCTAACTCTCGGCAAAAACTCACGGACACGCTTGGCTTGTAGATTCATAATTCTGGATCGCAAGTTCCAGTCCAATTTCCGCAGATTTTTCAACGCTCTTCTCTGTACATCTCTGCACATCCAGCGCAAAAAAGCTCTCCAAATACTCCTTTTGGAGGTAATACTGGCAGGAGCCCGACTAAAGACGTCCACTCTGCTCAGCCGCCATCTTGAAACATGTGAACAGAACATTTGGAAATAAAAAAGGTTGTTTATGTATGTAGAACTTCCCATAGGCTCACCACCTGTGGGAGGGGCCAAAGGGGTCGGGTGCATTGTGGAATGGGTGGTGGCCGAGGGCGGGGACCCTGGCGGTCTGATCCTCGGCTACAGAAGCTGGCCATTGGGACATGGAATGTCACCTCTCTGGTGGGGAAGGAGCCTGAGCTAGTGTGTGAGGTTGAGAGGTTCCGGCTAGAAATAGTCGGACTCACCTCAACGCATGGCTCTGGCTCTGGAACCAGTTTCCTTGAGAGGGGTTGGACACTCTTCCACTCTGGAGTTGCCCCTGGTGAGAGGCGCCGAGCAGGAGTGGGCATACTTGTTGCCCCCCATCTTGGTGCCTGTACGTTGGGGTTCACCCCGGTGAACGAGAGGGTAGCCTCCCTTCGCCTACGTGTGGGGGGACGGGCTCTGACTGTTGTTTGTGCCTATGCGCCGAACGGCAGCGCAGATTACCCACCCTTTTTGGAGTCCTTGGAGGGGGTATTGGAGGGTGCGCCTCCTGGGGACTCCCTTGTTCTGCTGGGGGACTTCAACGCTCACGTGGGCAATGACAGTGAGACCTGGAGGGGTGTGGTTGGGAGGAACGGCCCCCCTGATCTGAACCCGAGTGGTGTTCTGTTGTTGGACTTCTGTGCTCGTCATGGATTGTCCATAACGAACACCATGTTCAGGCATAAGGGTGTCCATATGTGCTCTTGGCACCAGGACACCCTAGGTCGTAGTTCAATGATCGACTTTGTTGTCGTCTCATCTGATCTGCGGCCGCATGTCCTGGACACTCGGGTGAAGAGAGGGGCGGAGCTGTCAACTGACCACTACCTGGTGGTGAGTTGGCTCCGATGGTGGGGGAGGATGCCGGTCAGACCTGGCAGACCCAAACGTATTGTGAGGGTCTGCTGGGAACGTCTGGCAGAGTCTCCCGTAAGACGGAGCTTTAACTCCCACCTCCGGGAGAGCTTTGAACACGTTCCGAGGGAGGCGGGGGACATTGAGCCCGAGTGGGCCATGTTTCGCGCCTCTATTGTCGAGGCAGCTTATCGGAGTTGTGGCCGCAAGGTTGTTGGTGCCTGTCGTGGTGGCAACCCTCGAACCCGGTGGTGGACACCGGCGGTGAGGGATGCTGTCAAGCTGAAGAAGGAGTCCTACATAGTTCCCATGTGACGTCATAGAAGTGGAATTTTCGGGTTTTCCGCCATTTTGGTTGGCGATACTTCCATTCCTGACCACTAGTAGCAGTGTAGGTTACTGGCTCTGTGTGTGTGTGCCCTCGACCAGGCCCTCCACAACATCAAGAATATGCTCCGATCACTTTTTGTTCGGTAAACCAAAATTCTTTGTGAATAATTTTGCAAAACTGTGTGTGTTTGAACAGTTTTTTCAGTTTCTTGCTCCTCTGTTACTGTCTGTTACTGACGTTAGCTTAGCAACGCTATGCTAATGCTAACCTCCACTTTGTAACACTAACGGGAACAAAGTGTCCCACCTGTGTTTATGCTAGACTCTTTGTTGTTAGGAAGCTGCTTGTTAATGTTTTATTCTGAACCTTTATTTACCCTGTGACATCAGGCTGACACACACACACACACATGTTAACGACAGATAAACTGTCTCTGAGACAGGTAATGCAAGCCAGTCATCCTGGAGGAAATATTTTAGGTAGCCTACACAATGTGTTACAGTGGTTTAAAAAATGTCCACCCTCTTTCAGTTCATTTCAGGCTTTAATGTTTCAGGACATAATAAAAATGATCTGGTCATTAACATGTTCTCAAATGATTAAAATCTAAAGCTTCAACCAAATCATCATGACAGATAAACTGTTATCAAGTTGCTTCACAAACAACATAAGAGGTTTAAAAATTACAGAAACAGTAACACACTAATGGTAAAACTATGACATTTACAGCAGTAAAATTATAATCAAAATGTATAAGTGTAAATGTATATATATAAGTATAAATGTACAGTACTGTATATATAATGTATTAAATGTTTTATGTTGTTCAGGACGGCCTGGTCTTACAGCTCATCACCACAATGGACCGGTACAGAGTCCGTTAATACTGCAAATGCTGCACCAATCCGTCTGTCAAGCTCACGCTCCATTCTTCCCTCACTCGTGAGTCGTGACCAGAACCCCACACTGAAGTTGACAGACACACTTACCAGTACTCTGATAGCAGCAGAGGAACAAGCAGCAGGTACACAAGTAAACCAGCACAGTAATTCAAAAATAAATTAAATCTAAGATAAATTTACTAAAATCAATATAAAATTGAACATTTATTTTTGTGAATGAGTAAAAAATGTTAGGTGCAACTGTATTTATTTTTATTTTTCCTACTTTGAGTAGCAAACTTGGAGTCTTATTTTAAACTTTGTGATGCAAAAAATGACAATGTTTACTAATCTTTTTTTTTTTTTAAAGGTCCAGATGAGTGAAAAGCTCGTAGACACGGGTCCAGTCTCAGATCCTACTCCTGCGTCCAGTCTCAGATCCTACGCCTGATGGGTCCAGTCTCAGATTCGGAGGAGTTGGCGCAGTCGGGTGGTCCCGCATGGCGAGAAATCGGTTAATTTGTCAGAAACTGCACTCGGCTCCATCATTCCTTGTTGAAGAGTGTTTTGATAAATCATTTAATTAAAATACATAAAATCTCCCACAGTTCTCATATTGTATTCAGTTTAAATTGTTTTGAATTTATAATTATAGCTTTTATTCTGAACTTTATCAGTCTACTCCTGGAGGATGAACAGCAACATTCATGTTTTTATGTTTTGTACGTCAATAAAACACTAAACTGGTAAGGAGCCAAGATGGTATAGTGGTTAGGGCGTTTGACTTGGGACCCGAAGGACGCGGGTTCGGGTCCCGGCCACTACACACCTTGGGGTGTCTATGAGTGCACACCTAATTCTCCAGCTCCCCGAGCGCCCTCTGGCTGCTCACTGCACCACCTGGGGTGGTTGGGTTAAATGCAGAGACGAATTTCGTCTGTGTATGGGAAACATACGCAGATGACAGACAAACACATTACCAAAAGAACAATCACTGCATCTAAGTTTTATTTATGTGCAGTAGAACTTCTCATTATTGGACATTAAACAACGTATCAATGTATTGAAATAAACAAAGTGAAACTTGGTACAACTGTTTTATTCAAACTAAAGGTAAGCACACATTCATTTAGCAATGCATGTTTTCACAGCAACACCAAATGTACTTGAAAAGCAGATTCGTCCATCTTTCATCCATCCAGCTTCATCGATCTCCTGGGACTCAGTACCTTTAACAAAGGCAGATCATAGTGGAAAATAAATATCAGTGACATTTACAAAGAAACGTTAAAAATACTATGACAGCAATAATTACAAATAATTTATTTTGTTAACACTAATTTAAGTATGAAAGGCAGTCTAAATAAATAATGTAATGTGAGAAATATCAGCCATCTTTACTAGCAACAGTGTTTAAAGTAGCACAGATTAGCATAGCTGATGTAGCTTTTACTAAAGTACACATGGCTGATATTTACTGTGGCACAAGTTACATTAGCTAAGCTATTCTTTGTTACGTTAAAATACGCTGATATTTACTGTAGCTCAAGCTATGAGCTTAGCACGCAGTAAACAACACCGATCTTACTTTAGCAAAGACTAGCTTAGCTGCTGTAGCTACGAGGGACATCTATGTGTACATTATTGTAATCACTTACTCTGCCAGTCATCAGAACAGTTATTAACATGAAGATTTGGACGTCCTTCACAACTTTGTTACTGGTTATTAAGCATCCATCCATGGATTTAAAGCTGCAGCTCCTCCGTTGTGGGCAGCCAACGATCACAGAGAAATTTATTGGTGACAACTTGTTGCCCTTCTCCACCAGGGGGCAATACCGCTTCGTCTGACATGATTTATTCCTCCAACTCACAACTTGTTGCCCTTCTCCACCAGGGGGCAGTACCGCTTCGCCTGACATTTATTCCTCCAACTCAACTCCAACCACTGCTAAATATGCACCTTGGTCAAGAGTAGCTTAGCTTAGCTCTGGCTGCTCGGTCTGTTTATCCTACTAAAATGGCGGAAATTCCAGAATTCTAGAATTCTAGTCACATGTCTGGGAACTATGTATACGCAGAAAAAATACGGTATGTTGATACATTAAAAAAATGAAAGACGTTAATGACACAACGCTTAGCCATTTTGAGAAAATTGGACAATTTTAACCCAGGATAAAAACAATTGTATGAATTGGTAAATAAATAAAAACTCTCGATGTAATCTAACAAGACGTCTTCAGACTGAAGAAGTCTTTTGGACAAAAAGCAAAACGTTTCAACAAAGAACCCGTCCAGAGGACCTGATTCAACCTTCTGAGCATGCATTAGGACATTTTGATCTAGATGTAATATTACC
>JBBPBX010065261.1:0-11521 GCA_038048925.1 Garcialebias charrua | reverse complement strand
ACCTGCCATTGTGTATCTGTTGTTCATCCTTCCTCTTCCTCTTAAACGCAGGCAGTCAAAGCAGATGGCCGCTTGTCCTGAGCTTGGTTCTTCTGGAGGTTTCTTCCTCATGAGGGAGTTTTTCCATTCCACTGTTGCCTTTGTGCTTGCTCAGGATGGGAGACTGCGCTGAAGCTAAGACTCAAAGCAGTCTGCTCCTCAGATAAATAATGTTGTTAACTTACTTTTTATGTATATGAATGTTTCTGTTCAGTGCCCCGAGATGACTTCTGTTGTTGTGACTATATAAATAAACTGAATTGAATTAAATCCTAATATCTTCAAATATTTTCCTCGTCAGCCTTTATCATTCCACAGGTTTGCGGCACTTCATGCACGATTAATTCAGGTTACGTTCAGGGCTCATTTCAAAAGAGAAAAAAAAAAATCTAACTATCTTCAGATCTTCAGGCAGCAACTGTGGCTTTCTTGTACTGATAAGCCCGTGTGCAGTTATGATATCTCAGTGTTTTGCACATTTCGGCTTTTAAACGTGGACACCGTAGGAAGTCATTCAAAAATAAAAGTGGATTTGTTTATTTCCACAAACATTTTTTTTCTGCATGATAACTGAATTGTTTTAGTTTTTTACGACAATCGTGTTTGATAATTAAACTAACTTTTGTAACAAACACAATCTCCTAAAAACATGTAGAAAATTCCATCAGTTATGATCTAATCTTATCTGGACTTTTTACCATAAAATGACAGCTTTGTTATATCAACCACATGATATTAACAGTGAACATTTTACAGTTCAAAAATAATGAACTGCTCATTTTAAAGTGATGTAAAATTTTATTCTGCTCTTGGCTGCAAAGAATCATTTAGAAAGTATCTGATTAATCAAGAGGAGCTTTTGACTTAAAAGTTACAGCTAAAATTACATACAGCGGAAGTTATGTTAATGCTAAGATGGCCGGCATGCCGTTTCCTCCGGTGCCCGCCTTCTCCCTCATCGACAGTCATGTCAAACTGGTTAAAAACATCAAAGTCCATGCTGAATAATCCAGGTATAATATCCAACTGTGTTCAGTGTGGTCATCTGGACGGTTTCTTTTTTTGTGCTGAGACACAATATTGGTACACACAATATTACATTCTTTTTATTTTATTTTATTATTGTTATTATCAGAATATATTTTATATATATATTATTTTACAGAAAAGAGCGGTGAGAATTATTGCTAGAAAGCCTTATCGTCATCCATCAAATGTATTATTTAAACAACTCAAATTATTGAAATTTTATGAATTGGTAGATTATAATATTTTGTTAGTAATGCATAAGGCTCATAAGAATGTGCTACCCACAAATGTTCAAATGTTTTTCATAAAGAGAGAAAGCTGTTACAGTTTAAAAGGAACTGAAATGTTTGTTAAACCTAGATATAGGACTAGTTTGAAGGGACGTTTTATTTCGAATAAGGGAGTGGAATTGTGGAATGTTTTGGATAAGGATGTTAAAGATGTAAACTCTGTGATGAAATTCAAAAAAATTATCAAGTCTAAACTGCTAGCAAAATACTAAAGCTTTAAGTAATGCATCCTAATGTATTTGTTGATTATTGAGTGTGAAATGTTACTAAATTGATCTGTTGTTTTTGGTAGTTAATTGTTTAAATTGATTATTTGTAAATTGTTTGTTTTGTTTTTTGGGAAAAAAAAGGGGCAGACAAAATAAATATAAAAATCTTCTTTCTGCAACCTTTCATTTTATGTATTTTGATTTTTTTCACATATTTATGAAATGTTTATTTTTTCCATTATCTTTTATGTTTTTTTAATATGTAAAATGAATAAAAACTTTAATAAAAAATAAATAAAAAACAGATCAGCGGTGTCCAAACACGTTCGTTTGTGGGCCAAAACTATTCAGGTGAAATGACTCGTGGGCCACCAAAACTCTCAATGTGAACAATATTTTGGAGAAAAGACAAGTTTATTAATTTTGGTGGACAAAGTGTTTTAAATTGTTGCAGATCCAAAACATTAAAAGTCTCATAAACACTAAGTTTATATTTTTTATTAAAAAGGATTTGATTTGTTTGATTAGTTGGTCTATGTTTGTTTCTGTTCTCAGCAGCAAAAGTGTAATTTGAGTAAGTGTCCTTTTAAAAGGGGGTCGATCATCCTTTTGGACCATGGACGCCCAAAAGGCTGATCCAAGTTCTGAAAAATCATCCAGCTGTCAGTTATCGCAACAGATTCATAGAAGGTTTGATAAAGTTGATCAACTCATATGTTGATGACTTCATATTAATGTACAAATGTCCAGTTACTTCATGATTATTTAATCAATTGCAATATTTAGTCAAGTTTTATGAATCATTATCCAAAATTCTCCTTTCTGGTAGAAATCAGTGGAGGTTTTCTTGTGCTTTGTACCATGAAGTGACAATAAAAAGATTATAGTCCAAGTTTATATTTTTGCCTAATATTGTTTATTTTGAAAATATTGTTTTTCTTCCGTTTTGCTGTTAAACCTAAACATTATATAAAAAAGGATTGCCAGAGAATTTGCAGAAAGTTTGCATCAACCTCTTAAGCCCGCTGGGGAAAAAAAATAATACCATTCTTAAACTGCAGTTGTGGGCTGCACAAAATCACTCCAAGGGCCGCAAATGGCCCCCGGGCCGCACTTTGGACACCCGTGATTTAGCCTGTCAGAGATTTTTTTTTAAATATAATATTTCTTCCTTTTAAAGGCTTCAGTGAATGTGTGTTCTAAAGATGTAATAAAACTAATTTTCAACATATGACAGTTTTTTAAAAAGTGGAGCTATGTTAATATTTACTTGTTCAACTTTTATCTATATTGAAAATGTAATTTTTGACAGTGCTTGTGTTTAGAAGGTTTTTTTTTTTTTTCATACTTTTTTCAAAGAATGCTTCAATTTGTCCGTCTAAACAGATCTCACTTGTAAATGAGTCTTCGAAACTCAGTGTGATTTGTATGTCTAAATAAAGGTTGAATTAATGAATAAAATTCAAAAACCCTGGTTGGGTAGATCAAATATGGGGAATAACTTGTGACGTCTAAACAACTTGTTCTAAAGATGGTGTGAATATTTATGACCTGATCACTCATCACTGTGTGTAACTTTCAAACTTGCAGTATTTGGTAACTCTTTCATTTGTGACGTCGTGCCATTTTTTTTGTTCAAACAGTAAAACTTCTTTTTATGCCAACAGTGTATGACTCTGTGTGTATGTATGCATGCGTAGGTGAGTGTGTGTCACAAACCAGTCTGGACAAAGGCAGGCCGTCCCAGAGCAGACAGAGAGTCTGCAGGCAGAGCGAACACACAGATAAATTATACCGACTAATGGCTCATCAAACTGTCACAGACGATGCACGCAGCACCGTCCAGCCACAGAACGCTAAGACGAAGACACAAAGGTGAAAGGGAAGGTTATACTTAACGTGTCGGATGTGTGTCACTCAGCTTTCTGCAGTGAGGCGCCACTTCTACATGATGTCCGGATGAAGTGATAAATGTCTGCACGCGTGAGTCAACCAAATTACATCCTGATAAAAAGTTCACAACCGACTGAGGCAAATCATTTAGAGGAAGGGACTTTGTTTAGACTTTGGACCATCAAAAATCTTATTCTCTAAAACACAGAAGTCCAGCTGATTGTGAAACAATGTTTAAAATACATACCGCATTTTCCAGACTATAGGTCGCAGTTTTTTGCCTAATTTGCATGCCCTGCGACCTATAGAGAGGTGAGACCTGTTTATGGATTTTTTCCCATATTTTTTAGACCCATTTTTGGCTCAGATATGACCGTTTTTCATTTTGGCAAAAAATGCTGCAGTACCACTTTTGTCCGCTAGGGTACACCAACCGGTCCCACCTCATTTTATTAATTTATTAATTAATTTATTAATTTTAATTAGAACAATGCATATTAATCAACATGACAGCAGTAAGCATCAATGTAAATATGCCGGAGTTAGCGCAATAGCTAATTTTCATCCGTTGTCCTAAGGCAGGTAAGAACAAGAAACATCTAAAAAAGCTAAATCTGGTCCACTGGACATTCAAAAAAACAAACTAAATATTTATAAGACTGAGCTGAATGCAGCATCTCAGACTGAGGAAGTCTTTCGGACGAAAGACGAAACATTTCTACAATTTTTTTTGCTTTATTTTATTTATTTATTTTGAATGTCCAGAGGACCAGATTTAGCTTTTTTAGATTTTTCTACCTGGATTATTGAGCATGCATCAGGGTAACAAGAAACATCCCACAAAACAAAAGAGCAGAGAATAATACAAACATCACATATATAGCATGGGTCCGAAGGCAGCCTCCACTGGTCGGACTGACTCTGTCGCTGCCCGGCCTCCTGCTCTGGAGGTATAGCTGTGTTTGTTAGCAAGATAAGTCAAGAACCACAGGACAGATTTTTATCAAACTTACAAAAAGTAATCACTGTATGGACATTTACAAGTGACTAGCTTTATGAGATGTTTCACATAAAAAAATTGATGTTTTATAGACGTAAACTTGTCGCGTTAGCCTAGTTTTATTTTCGTGTATTTTTGAGCAAATAGCTCATAAACCACTCTGCGGATTTTCTTTCAGCTTACAGAAAGTAATTATTTGGTGTTCATTTACAAACTGTGACCTGTATGAGACATTTGAGATGAAATTTGATTTATTTATAATTTATTTTTGCCGTGCACGCGACCGTTTGGAAGACGTCAAAGCGAAACAATTTAAATCCAGCAGATTTGACCATTTCGTGAATTTATTAAGGAACGGTTAAGCTCAGGAACCCTTGTGCTATAATGTCAGCTATAATTTTTAGCAAACAAATAATTGTTTTTACCGTGTTAATCTTGTAAAGTCCTTCCGTGCTCACTCGCTTCTGTGGCCCCCCACAATATTTTCTATTTCTCATGTGGCCCCATGGAAAAAATAATTGCCCACCCCTGAGCCATCAATGGCCATATGTCAAAAACATCACATTGTGTTGATGATGGACCCAAAGTAAGTCTAGCTGTTAACATTTTAACAACGAAACGTGATAAAATGATGGAAACTGATATTTGCAGAGGCAGTTTGTGTTGCCCGTGAAATAACTGGCTTATTCAGAAGCATTGCCAACTTCAACCAGTGCAACCAAGAAAAGTCTCCCCCATTGTTTTGTTAAAGAAACATAAGATTTGAAAAACTGGAACTCGCAGATTTCCACTGGTGACCAGAGGCACACCAAGAGGACAGTAAATATTCATGATCAGTGTGTAAAGACTTCCTGGATGTTGTGGCCCAGGGGCGATTCTAGAATCTCACCTTTAGGGGTGTTAGCCCCCAGTGCTGACACTTGGCTCTTGGCTTGAACAATGTGGTGGCCATTGGCATCAGAAGCATTCATATTGTGGGAGGGGACACATTGGTGTTCTGGGGGTCCCCCCCCAAAAATTTTTTTTTGAATAAAGTAGATGCCATTTCCTGCTATCTGGTGTATTTTAACAATTGTTAAACATTTATGTTTCAATAACTGTTTTAGAGAGCTTGGCACAACAAGAAGTAGAGCTAAGCTAGCGGCGTGCTATTTTTTTTTACTTTATTTTTCAGTTAAAACTTAGGGGTGCTAGAGCACCCCTAAAAAGAGTCTACCGGTAATTGCCAGTGTTGTGGCCAACACGTAGAAGGGAAAGTTGATAAAACGCTTACAGGTATTCCCCGATTTACGAGCGAGATCCGTTACAACGAGGCGCTCGTAAACCGGAAATCTCGTAATTTGGAACGGCCGCCATTTCTCTCGTAAACCCGGAAATCCGCTCGTAAATTGGAACGGTTTTCGCCAGCGCACCTAAAAACACTCTATTTTCATCTAAAAACTACTTTTGAGTGCATAAAAATGATCGGAAACGTGTGTTTATATGCTTAACTTGCTAACTGAAGTGAAAAAACACATGAAAACTCGGTATTTTTTTCGTTTTTTCCAAAAATGTGCAGCTCGTAAGTCTGGAACCTCGCAGATCAGAGCGCTCGTAATTCGGGGACTACCTGTATTGTGTATGGTCAAATATTAAAAGCTTGAAAATAAAGTTATGATTGTTTCTAATATGTCAGCTTCTCTTATTTACCACCCCGTGTTTTCAAACAAATCTGTTCCCTTCAATAGCTATATTTTATTAATGTTACTCTGTTGTTAAAAAAAAAGTGACAGAGAGGGTTGAAGCACATAGAATATGAAATAAAAGTGCAGTTTATTGCTGATTCTCCTTGTTAAAATGTTACAGACCATTACATGTGAATGTGTGCATGAGTTTGTTTTCACATGCAAATGATCCAGCTGTCAAATGTTGCAGATGTTCCAATTTCTGGCTCAGGGATGAATGTTTTTTATCCAAACGAGGCCTTTTTGTCCGGCCTGTTGGTTACGTTTATTATCATCTCAGTCAACGGTCAAATATTTGCTGGCAGGAGCAGGACAGGAGATCAGCTGAGCTGGTGCTGTGGGAGGAAGAACCTCATCTGCCCTCAGAGGCTTCATGGATGTTTTAGTTTTTCTTATGATGCATGATTATGAGTCCCTGAACTCATCTTAGCGAGTCATAGTTCTGTTTCAGAATTTCAGTCAAAGTACAAAACAACAAAACTCAACGCTGGGGACTAATAAAACTCTCCCAGATGGTAAACAAGACAAGGATCTGAGGAGCAACACTCACCAGGAAGTACTGCAGTATAAATACTGGCTTACATAGGAAATATACAAACCAAGAACTCCAGGAAATATTACGCTCACTGGAGAAAACAAAATTATTATTAATTTTTTTAATTCAACTTCTATTTATATGGTTAGTTTCACTGAGCCTCGAGGACTCATTTACAAAAGAGACCTGTTCTAAACAAGGAACACAGATGAGGTACAGACAACAACAAACAATCATGTAAAAACATAAAATGAAAAGTAAATAGAATAAATGAAACAGAAACTAGATAAAAACAGCTAAATTATAAAGCGGTGTAAAATACTAAAAACAGGAACATGTCTGCATTGGTTTTTGCCATGAACTTAACAGCTGTTTAAAATCCCTTAGAGAGGTCAAGGTTGAGAGCTTCAGATGTTTTTGTAAGATATTTCAGGAAACAGGAGCGGAGTAAGAGAAGGCCCTTTTGCCAAGTTCAGTCCTCACTGAGGGAACACTGCAGGTAATCATGTCCTGAGAGCGCACACTGTAGCTGCACTGATGAAGTGACATGCAGGAGATGTATGAAGGCAGCAGACCAAGAAGTGATTTAAAGATGAAAATGTACCAGTGAGTCTGTGTGAAGTTAATGATGTCCAGTTAACCAGTGAATACAGGGTGGTGCATCACTTTATCCTGATGCAGTGCTTATTAAACATTTTATTTCCTGGCCAAAAGTAGTAAAAAAGAACACACATACGACAGAGTAGAACCATGCTAAAAATAAAACATTACATTATGAGAAAAAAAAAATCCATTAAAATATGATAATAAAGTCGTACGAGAATAAAGTCTTCATTTTACGAGAATAAATTTGTATGAGAATTAAGTCATAACATTATGAGAATAAACTCATATGAGAATAAAGTTGTAAAATTATGAGAATAAACTCATACTAGAACAAAATCGTAAAATTATTAGATTATACTCGTACAAGAATAAAGTTGTAAATTATGAGAATAAAGTCATATTATTATGAGAATAAACTTATGTGAGAATACAGTAGCAATATTACAAGAATAAAGTCATAATATTACCAGAATAAAATCATAATATTACAGGAAAAAAGTCCTAATATTACAACAATAAATTTGTATGAGAATAAAGTCGTAATATTACGAGAATAAAGTCATAATATTACAAGAATAAACTTGTACGAGAATAAAGTAATAAGTTACGAGAATAGTTATAATATTATGAGAATAAACTCATACGAGAATACATTTGTAATATTACGAGAATAAAATCGTAATATTAAGAGAATAAAGTCATAATTTTATGAGAATAAACTCGTGCATGTTTGATTACACATGTGCTACACATGCTGATGTTCTACAGTCTGTCTAATATTTTGAATGAATGTGTGTGACATTTCTTCTTTCTTCTTTAATGCACACTGAAAATACACAGGGTGAGGTAGAAAGTACTGTGCTGCACCAATAAGGGGCAGCACTGCCCCATTGGGACAATGAAGCAGGTTCAGTCGTTGTGCGTTCTTCTGTTACACAGAGGGGCGTGGGCGAAGCAAATGCTACATTCATTTAACAATATGGAAGACCATAGCTCAAAACCAAAGGATTTTTCTAAACTCTATTTTCAGTCTAAACAGAAGGTGTTAGAGAGAGGAAGACCAAGATCTGCTTCAAACAAGTGGGAAAAACATAACCCGCTCTTTTCAATCTGAGAAAAGACTGGCTGTGTGGTGGTGCTTGCCTTTCCTGATGATTATCTCCATCGAAGCAGCCAGACTTTTTAAAATAAAGTCAAACCACGACGAGTTTTACAACAGAATAACAGAGATATTCGTGGAGAAGGATAGGCATGGATTTCATTTTAAAATAAAGGTAAGATAATACATGATTTTTATTTATTTAAAAAGAGAGGACCCCCCCCCCCCCAAAAAAAAAGAAGAAGTTTGATCTTACATTCAATAGTTTGTTTTTGTTATTCTTGCCATCGTTTTAGAACAGTATGGAGTTGATTAAAGCACAATTAGATGCCTTTTTAAAATAAAAAAAGGCTAAATTGAAATATAAACTTTTATTTTGGGTTCATATACGTGAGCAACCGATTCCAGATGAGTCAGTGCCTCACCTGTCACAAACTTCACCATGTTGTGGCAAAAGGGACATTCCCTGAACAGACCAAGGTGTATTTCATCAGATGAATTTTCGAAGCTTTGGAGCGCAGTGCAGTAATTTACAGGACATGCAATATACAAGATTACACTCATCAGTGTTCTTATCCATGTGAAACCCTGGCCTGCTCTAAAATATGGACTGGACAAGTTAGTTTTGTAGCTTCCTGTCCAGGCCTCAGCTCCTCCTCGAGCCATCATTGACTTGCAGACAGGAAGGAGTGTATCTGAGTCAAGGACTGTCTGAGACACGTCACCATTTCATAGCAACTCTATCATATCATATCAATCAGCCCCTGAGGATTTCAAAACAACTAGTTCTGTCTGTTCCTCGCTGACTGCTCACAGGAGTGATTGCATTGGACTGTTTATCAATCACAATCACAGACAGTAAAATAAAACAGAGTATAATGTCTAAATCCATTAAGTACAAAGTAAAACACAGATGATGAATGCATGAAAATACACATTTGTCTCAACATTCGCACGTCACTGTTTTTTACAGTTCTACTCCTGTTGCCCCCAGCACTTGGACCAACGCTGTTGTTCTTAAAGTGCTTTATAAATAAAGTTGTATTGCATTACATAACTGAGGTTGGCATCTCCACGGTTCGAACCCTGAAACGCTCATCTTCAGACTCATGAGACAGAACGACTGAGACAAACGCCAAGCTTCTGACAGATTCTGTTGGACTTCCATTTCCAAACCGTCAAACAGCTGATGGCTAACCAACATTGTGGTGGTCGACCAGCAAGAGAAGAAGGTCATGTTGATAGATGGAACATACCCAAGAGTCTAACATCTGGAAGAAGGCACAGCTGCAGAAATACCAATATCTGAAATACAGAAGCTGTGGAGAGTCGAGGTGTTCGTAGTCCCAAGAGTCATTGGAGCACTTCATGCTATGACCCCCAAACTGGAAGAGGGGCTCCATCAGATCCCAGGATCACCCTCAGAGATCTCTGTCCAGAAGAGCTCGGTCTTACGATTCTTGATATTTTCTAACCCTACAACTAAAAACTTGATCGCCTTCAGTTTGTTGCTTCAGATGTAAATTTTGACAAGGCAGAGAATAAAATAATGGGATTTTTTTAATCAAAGCATCTTAGCACTCATTGAAGCTTGTCTTATTTTAGTTTAGCTCCAAAGTGCACTGAGGACTTTAAAGCGGTTAAGAAATTATTATTCAAATTTCAGCCTGATTTCTAAAAGGAAACGTTTTCAGAGAAATACAATGAAATTGACATTATTCCTCCAAGCGCAGAACTGCATTTGAAGCGCTTCATTTCTGTCTTTTGAAGTGAATTCATCACACTCATGGAGAGTTCATCTTCTTTTAAAAACATACTTTACTTCCAGGAAATGCTCGGCAGGTTTTGTAGAAGAGAGAGAAACAACGAGCTCTGGGAAACTGTATGTGACTGGAGATAATGGGAACTGCAGCGGCCATAATTTAAACTTTTAAACATGCAAATGACAGCAAAGGACACAGTTTGAGATGTTATCTGAGCTTGATCGGGCCTGTGTGGTGTCCATGTGACAGTAAATAACTTCCAGATGTTCAGTCACATCAGGAAGAGGCTGTGTCTGTGTGTGAGATGGAAAAGAAAAGCAGGTACGTTTCCACAGCAGCAGTGATCCACACAGTTTCTTTCCTTCATGCATCTTCACTGAGAGCGCTGTTGATGCCCCCAAAACTGAAAACTGTTTATTTCATTAGCCTGCATATTTATTTAATCAAGCCTTTTGTATTTGACTTTATTCATGGTGGTAATACACATTGTATTTGACACTTTAATAATGTGTAATTATGATGTCTATAATGTGGACATCACAAGTTTAGTCTTGTTTAATGTTGGCTGTGCCTGTTTTAGCAAAGCATCATTGTTGTACATTATTATTAATGTATTATTATGTTGAAGTGATCCCTTTATTGGTGCAAGACAAAAAGTCAGATCAGCATATTTTACTAACAGCTTCTGTTTGGTTTAAACAGGAACCAAATCCAACCAAAGTCATGTTTTATTATCTGACAGGTGGATTTTGATCATGACAAACTGTGCGAGGCAGATGCTTCATTGAAAGTCATGCTCCTTGCAAGAAAGTCACAAATAGCAAAACAGGCTTATGTCTCTTAGAAAAATGTCCAGGCTCCAGCCTGTTACGGCAGCTGTCTCCATGATCCTCCATCTGACTGCCACAGACCGAATTACTGTATACGGAACAGTTCGGTTCTGCAGGAAACTTTGGATGTTCTGTGTCTGCCAGACACAGTTCTGAAGGACAGTCATCATCCATTGTTGTGGTCATCATGTTGCTAATGGGACCACACTGCAAACAGGACCACACTGCTAGCAGTACCATGATGGTAACAGGACCACACTGCTAACAGGACCACACTGCTGACAGGACCACACTGCTGACAGGACCACACTGCTGACAGGACCACACTGCTAACAGGACCATACTGCTAACAGGACCACACTGCTGACAGGACCACACTGCTGACAGGACCACACTGCTGACAGGACCACACTGCTGACAGGACCACACTGCTGACAGGACCACACTGCTAACAGGACCACACTGCTGACAGGACCACACTGCTAACAGGACCACACTGCTAAC
>JBBPBX010065260.1:0-20003 GCA_038048925.1 Garcialebias charrua | reverse complement strand
ATAAGGGGCCAAGATGGTGTAGTGGCTAGGGAATCAGACTTGGGATCCGAAGGACCCAGGTTCGAACCCCGGCCACGGCACACCTTGGGGTGTCTATGAGTGCACATCTATTTTCCCCAGCTCCCCGGGCGCTGACTACGGCTGCTCACTGCACCACCTGGTGGTGGTTGGGTTAAATGCAGAGACCAATTTCGTCTGTCAAGTATGGGAAACATACACAGATGACAAAAATGTGATATATATATATATACTGTATATAAGTGTTTCTGTTCAGTGCCTGAGCTTGGTGCTACATAAATAAACTGAATTGAATTAATTAGATGTTCTAGCACAGTGTGAGAAAATCCCAGTGAAGGATTAACAACTAAAACTTGCAGTCCTGTTCCAAAAATAATGCAGGCAGAGTTAGCATTAGCACATGACAAATAACTTATTAACTCTACTTTTATACATTTGTTGCTCTGGTTGGTGTGAGGAGTGAATGAGCCAGAGGTCAGTTCTGACCGTGTTTGACAGAGTTAGTAATTATGACATGTTTCTGCCCTGTCATGCTCTTCTCTCATGCTCTTCTCTCATGCTCTTCTCTCAGACACACCCACTTCACTCACAGCTCCATCAGCCTCATGCTCTGCACCTGTTGCGGGCTCTGTTTAAGAGCTCTTGTTTCATTGCTCCTTGCCAGATTATCAAACCCGTCATGGTCTCTGATATCCAGCCATCTTGTTGTTCGTGCCTGATCTTCATACCTTGTTCTTTGGATTTTCAACCTCACACCTTGTCTTGTGGATTTACCGTTTTGCCTGCACCTCATCTGGTTCTGCTCTGCACTTCTGACCCTGATACGACAACTTGTCCTGGCCCTTGGACTCTGGATTTTGCATTACCCCTTGGATCTGTTTAAAGAACTCTGACTCCCCGTGCTGGACCCTGCTTCGCCTTCTGGATCACGACCCTGGATTACCGTGCTGTCCACATCATTAAAGCCTCACTCTGCACTGGCTCTCCCTCTGGTTGAGGTGAGGACCTGTCACCGCAGCTGCAAAATAAAACTGTTTGTTCTCACATTCTCGTTGTCTGGCTGTTTCTGAATCCTAAAACTTGGTCCTTATCAAATTAAAGCACTTTGAGACAAAGACAGCAGAGCTAGAGTGAGAAGCTTAGACCTCTTTTCACACCTTCATAGTGTAATAATAATAAAACAATGAAAACAAAGTATTTCTAGAAATACGATACAGAAGCTTTAAATGGAACTTCTTATCCTTGTGCTGAGCAGTTTAAATAACTGTTTTTATCTTTTGTAACAAATGCGGTGAAAATATGCCATAAGAAATTATTTGAGATAATCTTTGGACCCCCACTTGGTGTTTCACAACCTGCATTAAGGTCTTAACCCAACTTTGTGAATCAATAGCGTAGACTACCAGGAGCTCAGTATTTTGACATCTATGTTCTGTGTGTACAAGACTCTTATTGTGAAGGACTGAAAGGAGTCACATGAGTTCCTCTGGAACAAATAAAAATGTTTAGTTTTTGGGTGAACGATGCCAACAGGCCACAGAAACTTGCTCACATGTTGTGTCCCTCCATAAAGAGAGTTGAATCTGCAATATGTCTGACATTGTTCGATGTTCTAGAAGAGGAGGTTGCTCTTAATGGTTTAACTGTCTTGTTCAGGGTGTTGCACTCGCTCTCCTGCTAAAGAGGACACAATAGCTTTCACAATTCTGCTGACATGGAGGCTAATGCTGCTAAAATGAACATCTACAGCTCCACCGACCATAATTTTCGCTGGATAAGTTGTAGTTTTTTTTTTGCATAAATTAGCATGCCTGCGACTTATGCAGCAAAGCAACGTATTTATGATTTTTTTCCCCCATATTTAAAATCCAATTACTGGCTGAGATCTGATGATTTTATTCATTCTGTGACATGGAAAATATTGAACATTACCATTTTCATCCACTAGAGGGCCCTCGACTAATATAACAAGCCAATTTTCATTTACCCTTTTTTTTATCCAGGTAGTCTCATTGAGCCATGAGAACTCATTTTCAGGAGAGACCTGTCTAGGGAGCAGATGGTGGGGGTTAAGGGCCTTGCTCAAGGGCCCAGAGTGGGGCAAATGAGGGTGGAGGCAGGTGTGGGTGTTTCACCTTTTACCACCCACATTTTTTGATGTTGTCAGTACCGGGGTTTGAATCGGCGATCTTCCGATCAAAGGCCCACCGTCTCTAACCTCTGTGCCACCACTCCCCCCTAAAGTGTCTCATTAATAGGTAAAAGTGTCTATTAATGAGACACTTGGCTTGCCAACGCTCAGGCGAAATGCTGCTGATTTGACAATTAAAGTGCATTTATTAAGGAAAAATTTACTGAGACACACCTTTACTATAATGTCAAGAAAAAAAAAACATTTTTAAGTGTTACTCTTGTTAAATTCTTGTTAAAATCCTCCCGTGGCCACCATTTGGCAGCCAATTGATTTTTGGCACAACACCGGCCCACGTTTCCAGGTTGTCACCGGTGACGTGTAACAAACACGAGGCGTCAGCAGTGACACAGAATAGATGCAACTTATATGGCGAAGAGACTTATTTATGTTTTTTCCACTTTATTGGACATTTTTGGACTGGTGCAACGAATACGGCTGTGTGATGTGTACGGCAGTAAGTACGGTACATATACTAGCTGGATTAGAGAGGTCCTTTAACAGGCCAGCTTTGGTCAGAAAGGCTGTATCATCTGAAACACAATACAGGTAATCCCCGACTTATGAGCGAGTTCCGTTCGTACGAGGTGCTCGTAACACGAAACATCGTACGTCGGAACATGAAACACGTGTCCCTCGTAAGTCCGGATTTTCGGTCGTAAGTCGGAAAATGTATGCTAGCGCTACTACGAACACCCGTTTTTCAACACAAACTTACATACTAGTTCATAAACATGCACAGAAACTTGTTTACAAATGGTTAGCTAACACACTTTCATCTAAAAACACATACCAGTGCTGTATTTTCAAAGTCAAGTCAAAGTCAACTTTATTGTCAGAACTGCAATATGTACAGGACATACACAGGACCGAAATTGCGTTTCTCTCAGTCCCTCGGTGCAACAGTAACCATCTAAACACTAAACACTAAAACATTTAATAAACATAAGCATAAAATAGTAAAAAGTGTAACACTGTCCTGAGTTTTTTCATAGTAGTATAAAAGTATGAAAATTTACACCAACACTGAAACACCAAACACCCCTAAAACACCAAACACCCAATGAACATGAGCATAAAATGAAATAATAAAAGTGTAATACTGTCCTGAGTTTTTGCATAGTAGTGTAAAAAGTATAAAAAGTATATCTATAAGTATATCTATTTCTGTATGTTCTGTACAACTTTAAATAAATAAAAACAATAAACGTCACATTTTTGTCATCTGTGTATGTTTCCCATACTTGACAGACGAAATTGGTCTCTGCATTTAACCCAACCACCACCAGGTGGTGCAGTGAGCAGCCGTAGTCAGCGCCCGGGGAGCTGGGGAAAATAGATGTGCACTCATAGACACCCCAAGGTGTGCCATGCCCGGGGTTCGAACCTGGGTCCTTTGGATCCCAAGTCCGATTCCCCTGCCACTACACCATCTTACTGTTCGTTAGTCAGCTCGTAAGTCCGGAACCTCGTATGTCGATGCGCTCGTAAGTCGGGTACCACCTGTAATCTAAAATAATTGTATGTACGGTATCTATTTGGTTCTTTTGTTTGTTTGTTTGTTTGTTTGTTTTTTCTTCTACTTCTTTGTTCAGAAAAGGTTCAAGGCATATTGTTGTTTTTTGTTGCTAATTGTTGATATGAAAAGTTTTTAAAAAAAGTACAAAATAGTTTGAATTTGTTTCATTTTTTTAGCGTAGCTAGTAAAAGTTCACTCGCAACCCTCAGCCAGAATAATCCAAATAAAAATTTAGAAGAATTAAAAGATTTGGCACTGCGAATATGCCGGCTTCTTCGGGCTTAGACAAGCACATTTTTTCCTCAACGTTTTGATTTTAATCTTAAAACTCAGACGCAAAACCGCAACAAAAATTTTCCATCCTCAGCTTTTCTTGTTTTTTCTTACTGACCCCAATACTATCCACGTCTTCCCCTCTTCTTTGATTGCTTTAACGGAGAGGAAGATGATTCGGTGTCCTGCCTCGGGTGTGAAACCAGGCCTAAAGTGAATGTTATTGTTTGTGGCACTCTGAACTCATCAGCCTCACCTCTGACCTCCTCTCACTGGAACTCTCATCCCAACACCCTCACGCGCGCATGCATTGGCACGGCGGCGGCACGGTGCACAGGATCTCGTCCGCACTTTTACAAATCAAACCATTTGCGTGGATGGAGATGAAGTATGTGTAGGGGGGATCTGGGTCTTCGCAGGCCATGAAAGTGACTCATCTTCTTGTAAGCGAGTCAAGCCCTGGTCTGCTGATTGGCTGTGCACGTGCACACACACAGGCAGGCAGTGAGATGTACCCTAGGCCCTTTAGAACGAGCATTAGTCACTCCACATAAAAGCATCTAGTCACTCCAAAGCAGGATAGCAGAGATAACAAGTGGGAGACGAGGTCTGCAGAGGTTTGGACATGGCAGCCATTTTCCAGCAAATGATGCTCCGTCAGGAAAAACAAAACGAAAATAAAAAAAAGCTTCAACGCTAAAAATTCTGAGTCAAGTTTGCCTAACCGTGATCAACACAAGAGATTTATTTAAATCTCAGCTCCGATTGTTGTGAACCTCGACTGACCACGGGGTAAAACTTCCAATCGTCTGACTCTAATTGATGCTGACTGCACACGTGGCGCTTACATAACTGGATGCTACCAAAAGGCGCTCAACATTAATGCTTTTTCAGGCGGTCGAGATCAAGTGAAAAACGGCAACAAGGATTCAGGGCTTAGCATTCCTTGAAGCACATCAGCCAACGTCGCTCATACCCAGATCTTTTGAAGGCAATTTGATGAAACCTTTCAAATGAAGTTATGCCTGACCTCATGTAATATCATGAGGTATGTTGTTAATTGTGCCCAGCTACGGCCACAACAAGTCCTAGCTCAATATACCATATTTTCCAGACTATAGGTTGCGGCTTTTTATCATTTTTTCATGGCCTGCGACCTATAGTCAGGTGCGACCTATATGTGGCTTTTTATAAAATAAGCTGATTTGTAATCATTTATTAACAAAAATTAAACTGAGACACACTCTTACAATAATGTCAGCTAACAAATATATATTTTTAGGTGTTTATCCTGCTAAAATTATTCATTTATTAAAGAAAAGTTCAGCTCAGACACATATTTGCTATAATTTTTATCAAACAATTAATTGTTTTTAAGTGTTAATCTTCTTAAAAGCCTTGCTGTGCGCTCCTGTGGAAGAGACATTTGCAGCAGAGCTAAACACGGTCCACATTTTGACGTAGGTGCGACCTATATTCAGGTGCGACCTATATATGGATTTTTCCAATTCTTTGGCAATAATTGGACAATGCGACCTATACTCGGGTGCGACCTATAGTCCGAAAAAAATGGTATGTAAAATTATCTGATATAACTATTGTAAGAATTATGAGGAGGTCAATATTAATACTGATCTCCTTTTTATCTTAATTAATCTACTTATTCAGATTGAATAGTAAATTCACGGATTCTGTTCTTTTTCAGTTTACCCAATATTTCTGTGATCTTTATGATGGATAAATACACAAAGCCATTAAGTGACAAAGACGTTAACTTAGTTTGATATGTCAAAGAGACACTATCATTTATTTAAAATAAATCAACTAAATTAACACCATTACACTTGATTGACATGATTTCACTTTCTTTCAATTCAAATACGTCAGCACACTTAAATTTAACACAACAGACATAAATATTAGATGTTAAGCATATTTAGTCTGTGGGCTCTTTAACTTAAAAAATATAGTTTCCAGCTTAGATTGAGAGGGAAAAGAGATAGGAGGAAAGATTTAAGAAGAAATTATCCTGAGCATGATACCAGAGTGACACTTCTCATCCGACTTCTGCTAAAATCCAAGTACGTTTTGTAAACAGCTCTTTACCTTTTGACGACTGCCCGGTAAGAGGGACGACCTTGTAGCCTTTCAGATGCACGGATTCTTGTGGGAACCAGTACGATACCTTCAAGCAAGGTTCTGGTTTACGTTTTCCAACGTCTCCTGGTTTTGCTTGGTCATCAGAGAATATGTCAGCTTCAGGCCTCTGACTTCAAGATAAACTTATTCCAGGAAGGAATAGACAAGTTCTTGATCTTACGCTTGTTCGAAGTAGACTCATAACAGCCTGTTATCAGTCCTTAGCTGAAGACGCCGGTCGTTAGCTCTTGACCACACGTGTCCAGCTCTTGGGAAAGTTCACATCTCTTGAAGTTCCCAGCAACTCTCTCAGACTCTTGCCGACTCTGAAGTCTCAGCAAAAGCTTAGACTAGTACTTAAGGAAGGACCAGTCGAGGAGTTCATTTGTCTTATCATACCCAAGGTTACAAGCAGCAGCAGAGAGAAATGTTTAGGAAAAAGATAGATAAAGCTGGAGCCCTGCTCATGAGACTGTCTCTGAGTTTCTAAACAAAACCGTCCGGTCTCTGTGACCCGAAGGCTTCACCTTTAAACACAGCAGTGAACACAGTTTAACTCTTACAGAATGACACAGCTTAAAAGCACACATCATGAAAATGACAAAAGTTATTCTTTTGATCACATTAGAATAAAATCAAAGATAGAAATAGTCTCTTTTGGTGACTATATTTATCAGATTATAGCTAAATGAATGATTTTGTAGTAAATGTCTTGCTTTACTGAGTGGTCAGTAAAGGTCATCACTGGACAGTTCAAAAACCTTAATTTGACCCTGGGTAGGTCCATTACACTATTTTGGGGTTAAATGTCAAATAATCCAGGTTGAAAAATCTAACAATGCTAAATCAGATCCTCTGGATGGATTAAAAGAAAATGTTGAAACGTTTTGGCTTTAATCACAAGACGTCTTCAAACTGAGGAGCTACACTTAACTTAGTCTTATAAACAGCACCTTCTCATAGTGGATCAACCAGTAAGCCAAAACTAGCTGCTCACATGATTAAGGAGGACCATCAGCCTAACAACCGATCATTAATGCCCTGCTGGCTGCTTGTTATTCACAAGGGGTATGTGTTGTAAACACTGGAACCACTCCAAATCAAGTACAATATGAGTAAAAATCACTGAATTATAGTTATTTTTGCATTTTTAAATATCTGTAAGCTGGGATGGCCGTCTTACTTTGAGTTGGCTCCAAAAGTTGATTAGTTGTAAAAGTATTCCCTAAAAAATTCACGTCAACACATCATGTCATGAAATATAATGAACCATCAGAGTTGACTACAAGTGATGGGAGACATTTGAACTGAAATGTTGTTGGATACATGTATTAGTGCTCAAAATGTGTGTTTAGGATCAGTCTCAGCTATGACCACACCAAATCTGAGGCCAATGCCATTAAATTCACATTACAGCCACATGTGGCACCAATCTAGATATGAATTGTCTCCAAAGATTTGTCTGTGCCTTTTCTGTCACTTTTTTTTCCTCGTAGAAAATTAATTGAGTTCATTTTACATCCTTCAGATCTTTAGATCTGTTTACAGTCTTTTACTGCTCCTTTCACATTTTGTTCTGCTTCAGCTTCTTTCAGCTTTCCTGTGCAAATTTAAACTTTGTTCCTCTACTTTCAGCTAATTTCAGCTGTTTTGCAGCTGTTTTGTGATCCCTTCAGATCCTTTCAGCTAACTACAACAGTTTGGCACGTCTCCTAACTTATTTCTGCTAATTTCTGCAAGTTTCACCTTTTCCTACTATTTCAGCTTCTATAGCTGTTTATGCAAATGTACGGTAAGCGTTTTCAGCTAATTCCACATTTTTTACACTCCTTTCAACTTTTTTAAACCTAATTCAGCAAAAATGTGCTCTCTCCAATTCCTTCCTTCCGATTCCTTTAAGCTTCTTTCTGCTTTTTAAGCAACAGGGTTTTGTGATAATTTCAGCTTTTTAAAAAATCTCCAATTTTTTTTGTGCTCATTTCTGCTTCTTTCAGCACAATTGGGTAAACATATTATTATTATTATTATTTCTGATTTCTTCTGCTAATTTAAGCTAGTTCTACCTTTTCAGCTACCTTTTTTAGCTTTTTTTTTTAGCAAACTTCGGCTGTTTTCGGGTAGTTTACTCTTTTTTGTGCTCATTTCTTTCAGCAAATATGTGCTGTCTCCACATTCTTCTGCTAATTTAAGCTTGTTCTACATTTTCAGCTAGATTATTTTTAATTTCAACTGTTGTCAGATACATTCAAGATTTTTTGTGGTAATTTCTGCAACTTTTAACCTACGGTAATTAACTTCTTTCTGCTAATTTCAGCTTGTTATGCTCCTTTCATCTTTTTCCTGCTAGATTCAGCTTTTTCAGCTATTTAAACTAATGTTTAGCTGTGTTGTGCTAAGCTTTTTAAGCTAATTCCACATTTTTGTACCTAATTTCAGCACTTTCCACTTCCTTCTGGTAGTTCAAGCTTCTTTCGGCATCCAATTTTCAGCTATCTTTTTTATACCAATTTCCACTTTTTACTCATTTCCACTTTTTACTAATTTCCACAGCATGTTTTATCTAATTTCAGCTGTTTTTCAGCAAGTTCTTCAGCAATTATTCACAATTCCTTTTTGCAGGAAATGCAATTTCTCTGGTTAAAATTCATATGCTGATTTTGTGATATTTTGCTAACACTACAAACAAACACACAGACTCAAATAGACATTAGCACCTTCTCCTTCAGTGGTGAACAATATAAAAAGAGCAAACTGTACCTAATCCTGTAGTTTATGTGCACTCAAGCCTCAGATGTTTGTCCAGTCATGCACCATGATTTAGAATGATTTGTCAGAAAATTGTGATAAACTGGTGCTATCAGGCTGTCTGAGATGTAATCATGAAACATTTTACCAGGCTTTTAGTATCCGACAGACGAAGACAAAAAATGCATAAAACCGCATTTGGGCAGAGGCGCAAGATGAATTGCTATTATTATTCTTGACTGTGCAGCGTTTTCTAATGATTGATAATGAATCCATGTGCAGTTTACTTCTTCCAGATTTCCATCCCCAAAACTGAGGTCAAAGTTGTTAAAATGAAGCTTAAAATCTCAATTTCGGGTGGGGGGGGGGTTGTCACATTTTTGATAGCAGTAAAGTAGATTTGTTACATAAATGTCATAGCTTTAAAAAAAAAAGCTTACTGTGCTACAGTTTCATTTTGTTTTATTGCTATGTTAAAAGCTCACCTCTGGTTTAATCGGTGTGTGCAAAAAGCAAATCAGTAATTTGGAAAATACAACATTATTTATTTACACTGGTTATAATAATAATGATAATAATGAATTTAATTTATAACGCACTTTTCATTAATGAAAATCTCAAAGTGCTACTAAAACCCAAACAAATATTCCCACATGCAGCTTTGCAGGAAGGAGCTGCATTGTTGCAGTTTCTGTCAAAGTCCAGCCCTGACACGATGCACAAAGTGTTGCCTGGTCAGCACAGAAACACAAGCGGTGATTTGAACCTGTCTCTCATAACTCGTAAAACCGTGAACAGTGAAGCAAACTTGGGGCGATACACATCAACATGAAGAAATACTGTAAATAAAAATAAATGTTTCTGACCACTTTTGAAGCCCCACATTACACCAAACACTATTTTAAATGTTTCTCTTCTTTTATCAGGTTTTTGTTTCCCCCTCTGGCCACACAAACGTTGAAGTACTCCTGCCACGCCACAAGGTGGCAGTGTTAACGACATGAAACTGCAGAGAAAGAACATTGTTTTAGCTAGGCTAGTTTCTTACCATAGCTTTTGTACCTCCATCCATCCATCCATCCATCCATCCATTCATCCAGCCAGCCAGCCAACCATTGAGCCATCCATCCATCCCCCCAGCCAGCCATCCAGCAAGCCAGCCATCCATCCAGCCAACCATCCAGCCAGCCAACCATCCATCCAGCCATCCATCCATCCAGCCATCCATCCACCCATCCATCCATCCATCCATCCAACCAACCAACCAGCCAGCAATCCAACCAGCCAGCCATCCCTCCAACCAACCATCCATCCAGCCAACCATCCATCCATCCATCCATCCATCCATCCAACCAGCCAGCGATCCAGCCAGCCAACCATCCATCCAGCCAACCATCCATCCATCCATCCAACCAGCCAGCGATCCAGCCAGCCAACCAGCCATCCAGCCAGCCATCCCTCCAGCCAACCATCCATCCAGCCATCCATCCATCCATCCATCCAACCATCCAGCCAGACATCCAGCCAACCAGCCATCCATCCAGTCAGTCAGTCAGCCAGCCAGCCAGCCAGCTGGCCATCCATCCATTCACTATCTTTACCTGCTTCTTCCTTTCTGGGTTGCAGGGGTCACTGGTGCCCAAAGGGCATAAGGAGTATTCTGTAATGTATTAGAGCCACACAATGAAGATCTGGGAGAGAGTTGTGGAAGCAAGACTTAGACAAGATGTAACTATCTGTGAGCAGCAGTATGGTTTCATGCCAAGAAAGAGCACCACAGATGCCATCTTTGCTTTGAGGATGTTGATAGAGAAGTACAGAGAGGGTCAGAAAGAACTCCATTGTGTGTTTGTGGATTTAGAAAAAGCATATGACAGGGTACCAAGAGAAGAGGTGTGGTATTGCATGAGGAAATCTGGAGTGGCAGAAAAGTATGTTAGACTGGTACAGGACATGTATGAGGACAGCAGGACAGTGGTGAGATGTGCTGTAGGAGTGACAGATAGCTTCAAGGTGGAGGTGGGATTGCATCAAGGATCGGCTCTGAGCCCCTTCTTGTTTGCTCTGGTGATGGACCGACTAACAGATGAGGTCAGGCAGGAATCCCCATGGACTATGATGTTTGCAGATGACATTGTGATCTGTGGTGAGAACAGGGAACAAGTGGAAGAGAACTTGGAGAGGTGGAGGTATGCTCTTGAAAGAAGAGGAATGAAAGTCAGTCGTAGTAAGACAGAGTACATGTGTGTGAATGAGAGGGAGGCCAGTGGAACAGTGAGGCTACAAGGAGCAGAGGTCACAAAGGTGCAGGACTTCAAGTACTTGGGGTCCACTGTCCAGGAAAATGGGGAATGTGGTAAAGAGGTGAAAAAGAGAGTCCAGGCAGGATGGAGTGGATGGAGAAAAGTTTCAGGAGTGATTTGTGACAAAAAGGTGTCAGCAAAGGTCAAAGGAAAAGTTTACAAGACAGTGGTGAGACCAGCTATGTTGTATGGTCTGGAGACAGTGTCATTGACAAAAAGACAGGAGAAAGAACTGGAAGTGGCAGAAATGAAGATGCTGAGGTTCTCCTTAGGAGTGACAAGGATGGATAAGATCAGGAATGAGATCATCAGAGGTACAGCACATGTTGAACAACTGGGAGATAAAGTTAGGGAGGCCAGACTGAGATGGTTTGGACATGTCCAGAGGAGGGACAGTGGGTATATTGGTAGAAGGATGTTAGAAATGCAGCTGCCAGGAAAAAGACAAAGAGGGAGACCAAAGAGGAGATATATGGATGCAGTTAGAGAGGACATGGAGGTAGTTGGAGTGAGGACAGAGGATGCAGAGGACAGAGTGAGGTGGAGGAGGATGACTCGCTGTGGCGACCCCTAAAAAGGGAAAAGCCGAAAGAAGAAGAAGAAGATTAGCTCAATTAGCAACAGAGCAGACAGAGAGAAAAGAGCACGTTAAAGACTGAATCTTGGAAGTAAAGATGGGCGGAGGTTCATCAATCTGCAAAAAGATAAATAGTTTTAAAAAATCAAAATAAAGTTCCTCATTGGAAAATTGGAAACATTTTGAATATCCCATCCATCCATTATCTTTTACCCGCTTCTTTCTTTTTGGGTTGCTGGGGTCACTCGTGCCCATGTTCTGCCATCACTGTGAGAGAGGCGGGGGACACCTGGGCAGGTCTCCAGTCCATCACATGGACACATAGATACAAACGAGACAAATCATTCACACCTTCACTCACACCTGGGACAATTTAGAGTCACCAATCAGTCTAACATGCATGTTTTTGGTCTGTGGGAAGAAACCGGAGTACCCGGAGAAAACCCACGCATTGCACGGAGAGAACATGTAAACTCCACCCAGGAAGTCCCCCATCTGGGATTCGATCCGCCAACATTTTCCCTGAGAGTCAACGGCTCAACAAACTGTACCACCTTTTGTACCATACTTTTGTAACTTGTTTTTTTTTATACAGTTTCCAATTTACTCACAGTTAACGTCTATTTGATCGTGATGAAAAATTAATATTAGCAGGATTAAAGTAAAGTCATGATGGAGACAAACAGAGTTCAAATGGTTTCTGGTGCACAACATAATAGTAACCTTTTCTTTGTAAATACAATAATATCTGAGAATTGTCACTGTAAATGAGCTCAAATACACATTTCCTGATGCACTCTGAGAAGGAAGCAGGTTGCTCAGCTTCTTTACTTTTTGATTTAAAGATGCGGATACCTCCTGTTCTCAGAAGACAATGGATATTTGAGACTGAATCCACGTTGAAAACGGCACTTGTTTTTCAGAATCACATATTATTTCCCCTGGCAGTTGTTTTCTTTCTTTCATAAATATTTTTCTTCTGAATGCACGTATAATACCAACGCTGTGTAGCAGTCAGACAAGTCCTAGACACAAAACTCACTTTGCTGCACCATCTCTGTGATTTGTACCAGTGCACAAAATCTAAAACTGCACCATTAAAAACCTTGCCAGCTGTTAGTGAATATGGGTCAATGTTTTTAAAAATTGCCACTTTGGAGAATTTTATTTTTTCTCTCACCAAGATTTGGTCCGAGAATTAATGGAAGGGGCAATTGCAGAAAAAAAAATCTCTATTTTTAGAATAATTGGTGCAGGGTAGCCAGGGCCTTGCATCAGTCTGAATTCATTTTGTTCAAGGTTCTTTACTGTCAGTTGCATCACATGTAGACGTGGAACATAACTGTGTACACAGTGTCCCAATTACAATCCAAAATAACAATATTGTAAAATGATAATGTCTGGTTTGTTGTTAAACCAAGAACAGATCAAAAATGATGAAAAAGAGTTGATATTAGTGAAATAAGAACAATTTTTGTGTTAAAAAAATCATTACTGTATGTTGCTAAAAATTTTGTCAACATTTAATAATCATTCTAAAAATAAAATGGTTAAAAATAAAACAAGGAGCTTTTTGTTGTGAAATAGAAATCTGAAAAAATGCAACACATTTAAGATTAAATTCCAACCTCAGGGTTCAGTCTTGGGGCCTAAATGATTCATTATTTACATAAACGACCTATGCTATATAACGCAAAATATTAAAATTGTTTTATTTGCAGAAATATCTTTTTTGTTGAAGATGATATGGTGCAGGTGCTTGATGATGTAGCTAAAACTATGAACAAACTGAAATTATGGTTTGACAAGAATAAGTTGTCCTTAAATCTGACCAAAACAAAAATAATGCTATTTGGGAATAGTAGTTTCAATAAAAAAATTAAAATTAAAATTTATGGTGTAAACATTGAAAGAGTAAATGATCATAGATTTCTTGGGGTCATTATTGATGATAAAATAACATGGAAACCTCATATTAGATATAAGTAAACTGTCAAAAAGTCTATTTAGTTTAAATAAAGCCAAACGTGTCCAGCTCTCCACATTCTTTACTGTTCCATGGTCCTACCCCATTCGAGTTATTGTGCAGAGTTATGGGGCAACAACCACAGAACTTCACTATAATATCACTGCAAACACGAGCAATAAGAGTAGTAATCAATAAGGTCAATTATTTGTATTATACAAACACATCTAGGCTGTTAAAATGTGTTGACATAGTGGAATTACAAACACTTATCTTGTTTAAAGAAAAAAATGTATTGCAGGGAAACATTCAAAAGTTTTTCTCAAAACAGGAAGGACTTTATCATTTAAGAGAAAAAGGTGAATTTAAAACTTTAAAATTCAGAACTACAAGAAAAAGCTTTTGTATGTCAGTACGTGGGGTGAAGCTGTAAAATGGAAATCGAGCAATGTCCAAACATTAAACAGTTTAAAACGTCATTCAAGAAGATGGTCATCACTTCATACCAATATGGAAAACAACGATTGTTATTACTGCTATTATTAATGTTGTTAATGAATTCATAAATTATCACTGCATTGTGGTATACTGATCTAGAAAGAATATTAACATGTTGAAAAATATATTGATGCTCAATCGTAATGGCGAGCAGCACGGTGGCACAACTGGTAGAGCTGCTGCCTCTCAGTGAGAAGGTTGCCGGTTTAAATCCCGGTCCGGGGGCCTTTCTGGGTGGAGTTTGCATGTTCTTTCCGGTTTCCTCCCACAGACCAAAAACATGCATGTTAGGCTGATTGGTAACTCTAAATTGTCTCTAGGTGTGAGTGAGAGAGTGAATTGTTGTTTGTCTCTATGTGTCCCTGTGATGGACTGGAGACCCGTCCAGGGTGTCCCCCGCCCCTCGCACTGTGATTGATGGACATGGGCACCGGCGACCCCAGTGACCCAAAATGGAAGAAGCAGGCAAAGAGAATGGATGGATGGATGAATAGTAAATTATTGGATGATGCTATTGATGTAAAAGGGGTGTGTGTAACAATAACCAATAAACAATAAGTTTATACTTCTACCCACTCCTTTGAACATGTAAATATACTTTACTACTTTTCCTTATTTTTTCTGCTTGCTTTTGTTTTAAATTTATTTATTTATATCTTCTTCTTCTTCTTCTTCTTTCGTCTTTTCCCTTTTCAGGGGTCGCCACAGCGAGTCATCATCCTCCACCTCACTCTGTCCTCTGCATCATCTGTCCTCACTCCAACTACCTCCATGTCCTCTCTAACTGCATCCATATATCTCCTCTTTGGCCTTCCTCTTTGTCTTTTTCCTGGAAGATGCATTTCTAAAACAAAGAATCAGAATCGGAACCGGAATCGATCAAATTCAAACGATGCCCAACCCTAATGAAGATGTTCACATCTTTGATAGAGAGGAACGATGGTTTGAGAGAGGAGTAAAGGAGGCCATCTTTGTGAAAATAAACCGTCCATCATTAAACAGAGGTGGAGGCCTCCGGGTTCAACTGTCCCCCTCTTACAATGCTGTTATTGCTAGTATCACTCAGCCCCTTGTGAATATCAAACAACCATCGTTAGGCTGATGGTCCTCCTTGATCATGTGAGCAGCTGCTTTTGGCTGTCAGCAACAAACTGGTTGATCCACTATGAGAGGGTGCTACCGTATTTTCCGGTGTATAGGTCGCACCTTTTTTTTTTTTTTTTCAAGGCCTGCGACCTATACTCAGGTGCGACCTATATATGGCTTGTTATCACTTTCGGTGAAACAAATTTTTAAATCCAGCTCATTTCACAATTACGTTCATTTATTAAGGAAAAGTTCAGCTCAGACACATATTTGCTATAATTTTTATCAAACAAATAATTGTTTTTAAGTGTTAATCTTCTTAAAAGCCTTGCTGTGCGCTCCTGTGGCAGACATTTGCAGCAGAGCTAAACGTAGGTGCGACCTATACACCAGTGCGACCTATCTAGGGATTTTTCCAATCTATTGGTGATAATTGGACAATGCGACCTATACACCAGAAAATACTGTATTTATAAGACTGAGCTGAATACAGCTCCTCAGACTGAAGAAGTCTTTCGGATAAAAGACGAAACGTTTCTACAATGTTTTTGTTTTTTGAACTCGTCCAGAGGACCAGGCAACAGTTTTTAGATTTTTCTACCTAGATTATTGAGCATGCATCAGGATATTACTATTACTGTTGTGACCTTTCTTTTCTTTAAACCTTACAGGCTGCTTCAACTTAGACCCTAATCGTGTTTTGGATATAATCCTGGAGGTTTATGAGAGTCGCTCTGACCAGGATGACTTCTTCCTTTCCCTCATCAAGTCCTACATGTGTGAACCAATCACCCTTTGCCACATTTTGGGCTTCAAGTTCAAGTTTTACCAGGTAGGACATGTCAAACCATCTCAGTCTGGCCTCCCTAACTTTATCTCCCAGTTGTTTAACATGTGCTGTACCTCTGATGATCTCATTCCTGATCTTATCCATCCTTGTCACTCCTAAGGAGAACCTCAGCATCTTCATTTCTGCTACTTCCAGTTCTTTCTCCTGTCTTTTTGTCAATGCCACTGTCTCCAGACCATACAACATAGCTGGTCTCACCACTGTCTTGTAAACTTTTCCTTTGACCTTTGCTGACACCTTTTTGTCACAAATCACTCCTGAAACTTTTCTCCATCCACTCCATCCTGCCTGGACTCTCTTTTTCACCTCTTTACCACATTCCCCATTTTCCTGGACAGTGGACCCCAAGTACTTGAAGTCCTGCACCTTTGTGACCTCTGCTCCTTGTAGCCTCACTGTTCCACTGGCCTCCCTCTCATTCACACACATGTACTCTGTCTTACTACGGCTGACTTTCATTCCTCTTCTTTCAAGAGCATACCTCCACCTCTCCAAGTTCTCTTCCACTTGTTCCCTGTTCTCACCACAGATCACAATGTCATCTGCAAACATCATAGTCCATGGGGATTCCTGTCTGACCTCATCTGTTAGTCGGTCCATCACCAGAGCAAACAAGAAGGGGCTCAGAGCCGATCCTTGATGCAATCCCACCTCCACCTTGAAGCTATCTGTCACTCCTACAGCACATCTCACCACTGTCCTGCTGTCCTCATACATGTCCTGTACCAGTCTAACATACTTTTCTGCCACTCCAGATTTCCTCATGCAATACCACACCTCTTCTCTTGGTACCCTGTCATATGCTTTTTCTAAATCCACAAACACACAATGGAGTTCTTTCTGACCCTCTCTGTACTTCTCTATCAACATCCTCAAAGCAAAGATGGCATCTGTGGTGCTCTTTCTTGGCATGAAACCATACTGCTGCTCACAGATAGTCACATCTTGTCTAAGTCTTGCTTCCACAACTCTCTCCCAGATCTTCATTGTGTGGCTCATCAACTTAATTCCCCTGTAGTTGCTACAACTCTGTACATCACCCTTGTTCTTAAAAATGGGAACCAGCACACTTCTTCTCCATTCTTCAGGCATTTTCTCACCCTCAAATATTCCATTAAATATTTGAGTCAAAAACCTCACTGCCATCTCTCCAAGACATTTCCAAACCTCCACTGGTATGTCATCAGGTCCTACTGCCTTCCCCTTCTTCATTCTTTTCAGAGCTTTCCGGACTTCACCCTCACTAATCTTTCCCACTTCCTGGTCCACAGTTTCTATGACCTCCACTCTTCTTTCTCTTTCATTCTCTTCATTCATTAGCTCCTCAAAGTAATCCTTCCATCTTCCCATCACACTCTCCTCACTTGTTAGAACATTCCCATTCCCATCTTTAATAAGCCTAACCTGCTGCACATCCTTTCCAGCCTGATCCCTCTGTCTTGCCAATCGGTACAAGTCCTTCTCGCCCTCTTTAGTGTCCAGTCTCCCATACAACTCATTGTACGCCCTCTGCTTTGCCTTAGCTACTTCCCTCTTTGCTTTACGTCCCATCTCCTTATATTCCTGTCTCCTCTCTTCAGTCCTCTCACTGTCATATTTCTTCTTGGCTAATCTCTTTCTTTGAATGGCGTCCTGCACTTCACTATTCCACTACCAGGTTTCCTTATCATCCATTCTCTGTCCAGATAAAACACCAAGTACCTACCTGTCTCTCTAATTACTGTTGCTGTAGTAGCCCAGTCACTTGGAAGCTCTTTCTTACCACCCAGAGCCTTTAACAGCTCGTCTCTGAATTTCTCACAACATTCTTCCTTCTTTAGCTTCCACCATTTGGTCTTCTTCTCTGATTTTACTCTTTTTCTCTTCTTCACAACAACAGTCATTCTACACACAACCATCCGATGCTGTCTGGCCACGCTCTCCCCTGCCACAACCTTACAGTCTCCAATCTCCCTCAGGTTTCCTCTTCTACACAGAATGTAATCGACCTGTGTACTCCTTCCTCCACTCTTATAGGTCACTCTATGTTCCTCCCTCTTTTGGAAATAGGTATTGACTATAGCCATTTCCATTCTCTTGGCAAAATCCACCACCATCTGTCCTTCCTGGTTTCTTTCCTTGACACCAAACCTACCCATCACTTCCTCATCCCCTCTGTTTCCTTCACCAACATGTCCATTCAGGTCTGCTCCAATCACCACTCTTTCCTCCCTAGGAATACTCTCTATCACATCATCTAAATCTTTCCAAAATGTATCTTTCTCCTCCACATCACATCCAACCTGTGGAGCATAACTGACTATGTTTAGCATCACCTTCAAAGTCAAAGTCAAAGTCAACTTTATTGTCAGAACTGCAATATGTACAGGACATACACATGATTGAAATTGCGTTTCTCTCAGTCCCTCGGTGCAACAGTAACCATTTAAACACTAAAACACTGAAACATTTAATAAACATAAGCATAAAATAGTAAAAGTGTAACACTGTCCTGAGTTTTTGCATAGTAGTATAAAAGTATGAAAATTTACACCAACACTAAAACACTAAACATTTAATGAACATAAGCATAAAATGAAATAATAAAAGTGTAATACTGTCCTGAGTTTTTGCATAGTAGTATAAAAAGTATAAAAAGTATATCTATAAAATAAACTGAAGGTTCTAGCATTGACATTTGCAAAGAGTGGCACAGCAGCATATGAGTTAATGTACACAGTATATGTATGAGGTAGTTGATGTTGGTATAGAGGCAAAGTGGCATATGCAGTAAGGCACATAAGGCACATTTGGCATCCTTAGATAAGGCTAGTCAGAGAATACTGTATATGTATCAGCAGTAGTGTAGATATAAAAGTAGTGTAAATGTAAACAGTAGTAATAAATGTAAACAGTAGTAATAAATGTAAACCGTATTAATAAATGTAAACAGTGAATGTAAACAGTAGTATGACTATAGGCAGTAATGTAATACAAACATTAGTGCAAATATGAGAAGTAGTGCAAACTGAATGAGCACATGACCGAGAGTTTAGTGAATAACCCGTTTGATGACACAGAGTCCAGTGTTAAAATCTTTGTGTTGTGTGGTAATGTGTGAGAAAGTTTTTTGTGTTAAGGCAGTTCAAATGGGAGGGGAGGCAGAGCAGGCAGAGTGTTTAGCATCCTGACTGCCTGATGAACAGAGCTGTCTCTCAGTCTGCTGGTTCGAGCCTGGAGACTCCTCAGTCTCCTCCCTGATGGCAGCAGTCTGAAGCAGCTGTGTAGTGGGTGTGTGGGATCACCTGCCATGCAGAGGGCTTTCCGAGTGAGGCGTTTGCTGTGTAAGTCCTGCAGTGAGGGCAAGGAGGTGCCGACGATCTTCTCAGCTGCTTTCACGATGCGCTGGAGGCTCTTGCGGCAGGATGCAGTACATGCACCAAACCACACAGTGATGCAGCTGGTCAGGACACTTTCTATGGCACCTCTGTAGAAGGTGCACATGATGGGGGTTGAAGCTCCAGCCCTTTTCAGCTTGCGGAGAAAGTAGAGACGCTGGTGAGCCTTCTTGGCCAGTGATGCAGTGTTCCTGCTCCAGGACAGGTCCTCTGAGACGTGCACTCCCAGGAACTTGGTGCTGTCTACTCTCTCCACTGCGGTGCTGTTGATGGTCAGAGGGGCATGTTGGGCATCCCTCTTCCTGAAGTCCACAACAATCTCCTTTGTCTTCTCCACGTTGAGAGTGAGATTGTTGTGTCCGCACCACAAGGCCAGGCGGCTCACCTCGTTCCTGTAGTCCGTCTCATCGTTGTTGCTGATGAGACCTACCACTGTTGTGTCGTCCGCAAACTTGATGAAG
>JBBPBX010065258.1:8973-20004 GCA_038048925.1 Garcialebias charrua | reverse complement strand
ACCAATTGTCGAATCTAAATAGCAGATTAGATTAGCTTCCCCTAATTTTCATAAGACATTTGTGCTTTTGAAATTGTGGACCTAAAAAAATTAATAAGCGTTTTAGAAATTGTGGAACTAATTTTTTGATTAGCGTTGCCCACCACTGATAAACTGTCTAACCAAAACTACATTTGCTTGTCGGTTCTATTCTATTCAGTTCGATTTATTTATATTACACCAAATTACAACAAAGGACTCTGTACAAAAACATTCACATTCATTATAACATGCCAGTTAGTAAAAGCTATCCTTCTCAGGAAGTCAGCAGATTGCGTTGAATCTTTACTTTGTTGCAATTTTGCGAGCAGCGCACTGGTGACAGTGGAAAGGAAAAACTCCCTTTTAACAGGAAGAAACATTCAGCAGAACTGAGCTGCCATCTGCCTTGACCAGCTGGGGTTACAGAGGACAGGAAAGAGTTGGTTTCACAAAACTCTAGGAACCACATCTACAGTCTGAGTGTGACGTACTCCATTTGTGGAAAAATGGAACAAGACTTTCAATCTTAAGATGGAGCTTGGGAATTAAGAGCTTTGTGCATTAGAAGATTTTAAATTATCTTCTGAATTTGACAGGGAGCCAGAGGGCAGAACTAAAACTGTTGAAATGGTATCTCTCCTAACACTTGTCAGAACTCTAGCAGCAGCATTTTGGATCAGCTGAAGAGTTCTTTTGACACCTTGACAATAAAAATATACTATAGTCCAGACTACAAGTGGTAAATACATGTATCAGTTTTTCTACATCACTTTGAGACAAGAGGTTTCAGTTTTTAGTGATGTTGTTCTGGTCAAAAGAAGCAGTCCTTGTGGGAATTTGAATGTGGTGGCTAAATGACATCCTGATCAAAAATAACACCTAGGTTCTTAACGTTAGAACTGGAGACCAAATTAATACCATCTGGAGGAAGTGAAAGGCTACAAAGTTTGTTCTTAAGATACTCCGGTCCAAAAACCACAACCCCTGCCTTGGCAGAATTTAAAAGCAGAAAATTAAGAGTCATCCAGGTTTTAATATCTTAAAGAAATGCTTGTAATCTAAGTAACTAATTGGATACTAGGGGGTGTAAATCACCAGCTTTACCACAATACAATATTATATTGATTTGTTTGTATGACAATGCAATTTTTCTCAATATCACAAAGTCTGTCACTGTACAATTTTGATTCTATTCAATTCACAAATCTGTGATTGATATATTGCGATATCAAATGCCCATCTCATTTACATATAAATAAATTTACAAAAACAATTCAAATATGATTTAACCATTTTATTTCTGTTATTACAGGAGTGGCTGTGGCTGAGTGGTTAGAGCAGTTGTCCTTCAATGCAAGAGATGAGGGTTCAATTCCACCAGCAGTCACATTCCGAAGTGTCTCAGGTCAAGACACTGAACCCCTCTATGCCTCCGATGTGTGTCTCATCGGCGTATGAATGTGATAAAGCACTGATTAGTCTCTTTGGAATGATTTGTTCAGTTAGCTTTGTAGTTTTGTAGAGATCTAGTAGAGTGTATGAATGGGTAAATGAGGCACAGATTGTAGTGTAAAGCTCTTTGAGTATCTCAATAAGATAGAAAGGCACTATATAAGTGCAGTCCATTTACAGGCGCCAGGCATTTAAATAAAAAACAAATGTTTTCTTAATGAAAAAATAAAAATACATTACCTGTTCAGTATAGTCTCACATTTCTCAGAAACAAAAATAGATATTGAGCTTGCATAACATGGCTATCAATGCCATGTTTCTTCTTCAAGTGAACAGTCAAATTGGTTGTTTCCTGAATATTTTAACTTACACTATAATAATAATAATAATAATAATAATCATTTTATTTAAAAGCGCCTTTCATGACACCCAAGGACACTTAAACCAACACAGTGTAATACAGAGCAAACATTATCAGAGACAAATTGAAATATAAAATACATAAAGGATATAAAATGGTAAGATAAAATACATTTAGTAAAGTTAGTGATACGCTAGTCTAAAGAGATGGGTTTTCAGGGCAGTCTTGAACAGAGAGAGGGAGGTGGTGTTTCGAAGGTCTGGCGGTAGGGCGTTCCAGAGGTGAGGGGCAGAGCAGGTGAAGGCCCTGCTCCCCATGGTGGAGAGGCGGGCAGAGGGTACATGGCACTGGCACATGTTAATTAAGGACCATGGGAGACCGGGCATTCAGTGTGGCTGCCCCCCGCCTATGGAACTCCCTCCCTGACTACCTGAGAGCTCCACAGTCACTGGTTGACTTTAAACAAGGCTTAAAGACTTTTCTTTTTAAGTGAGCCTACTCTGCCTCCACATGATTTTATCTTAGATCTTAGTTGATATTATCATTATTTTTAATTGATTTTATTATTGATTTTTGTTGTTTTATCATTGATTTTACTTGATTTTATCACTTGTTTTTATTTGATCTTTGATTTTAGTTGCACTTTGTAGCACTTTGAGATTTTTGTTAATGAAAAGTGCGTTATATAAATTAAATTCATTATAATTATTATTATTATGTTGCATACAGTATGATTTTTGTCTGTTGAACCGTCCTTCTGTCAGAATCCAAAATATTTCCACAGTGTTGATTTAAATTCAGCAGAAAAGTGAATTTCATTATCCATATTTTCTACCTCATCTGCCATGTTGCTGAGGCGGCCGCAGAGCGCAGCCACGCACGGAAATGACAGACGTGCCATGGGAATTTCAAAATAAAAGCGGATTTTAAAGATGATGATAATCAATATTTTAGTTTTGCCACAATATAATCAAATTATTAATCATTTCATCGATACATGTATATCTCTTTGAATCGATGTATTGTTACACTCCTATTGGATACATCAGGTTTTGTAGATAAATATAACTGAGCATCCTCAGCATAAGAATGAAAATGTATCCCATGCTGTTAAATAATTTTATACATAAAGAGTATAAAGAAAAAAATATCTGTCCAAACACTGAACCCTGCGGAATGCCATGAATATTTCAGTTGTATTAAGATTCATTGTTTAACTAAACAAACTGGAATCTAGGCAGATAAATGTGACTTAAACCATTTTAGAGATTCTTAAAGTATCCTTGTCAACATTGCACTACTTCCAGAAACAGTAACGCTGTGTGTATTTAGCACTGTGACATTTTAAAAACACACAAAGAACAAGAAAACTCTAAACTGTCACCACAAGAAGTGAATACAAGAGCAAAAAGTAATCACTTTAGTGGACTAGCGATGAAGTCAAACTTGTACTTGGCACATTGACTTGAGTCATGTTGGTCCAAATAAGCAAACATAACGGACACTTTCCAAAACCAACCAAAGGGCAGCTGGAGGGAAAGATTAGTTCAAATCTGAAGTTAATTCTTTATGCACAGTGTCTGCCTTTAAAAACTGTTAACATTTCCATATTTATTTAAATGTATACTTGATGTATATTGTAGTTTTTCCTGAAATGTTTGGTTTAGTGTTGCTGGCAGTTCAGTAAAGTTGGGAAGACATTTGGGGTTTTAGATACAGTGTAATAAAGAGTATACACTCTATTCAATGTTCAGCGTTGTCTGTTTATTGAATAATTACAGGATTTGAAGACTGAGTAACTGTCCTCTACAACACAACACAAGCATGTAATTTGACATTATTGTTGTTACATCTGACACGTTTGAGATTTATTTTGCCACTCTTCTTGTTAATGGCATTGCTTTTTAAAGTCTTGTCTTGAATTTCAGATGTGATGTTTGCTACCACCAACTGTCACTGATCACGACATGAAATATCCTGGTTCATTCCCAGTTTGAACAATAAATTCTCACATAAACAAGAACATAAGTGTCTTTTCATGGTGTTTAACACGAGTTGGCCCACATTTCCTGGCCCTCACTTTTTAACACATTAACACAGATTAAAGACTGAACGGTTGCCATAACTGCACACACCAGAATGACTGAAGTGTGGTTTGTCAGCTAAGCAAAACAATTCAGAAGTGTAAAATTCAGGCTGTTGCATCACCATGAAGCTTCTCTGCTGCTTCACTGATGAAAACTGAACAATGGGGTTTGTATGGCACATCATTGATTGCAGCTTTACCTTGCCGGTGCAGATTGCTTCCACTGAGCGTGTGTGGGCCTCTGCATGATTATGTTGACTGTGACGAGCATCGTTTTTTGAAACAGAAGTGCATGGTAAGAGTCACGCCGGGGGTGGGCTGAAGTGCAACACGTTCACCTACGCTGCCCCCACCTCGGCCTCGCAGCGGCACCTTCGCTCCCGCTCATCGAAAAGGTTCACGGGTTTTCAGAAAGCAGCCGTGCGCTGCAACATCATTCAAACTTTTAACGCAGAGTAAATCGGAGTTATCTAAAGCATGTTAATGTTGTTGCTTTGCAACTGTTGTCACATGAGTTTTTATTTAATTTACATGATTTTACCATACCATACCATACCAGTTTATTTATAAAGCACTTAAAAATACAGCAGCAGCCGTCCGAAGTGCTGTACAAGAATAAAAACAAGCACAAAACAATAAAAACAATCAATCTCAAACATATAAATATCGGTACATCACAAGTAAAATAATACAACACTAAAACAGAGATGTGAACTCATTCTGGTTTAAAAGCCAATGAAAACATATGTGTTTTTAAACGAGTTTTAAAAACAGATATTGATGGGGCCTGCCTGACCTTCAGTGGCAGCTCGTTCCACAATTTAGGAGCCAGAGCTGAAAATGCTCTGTCTCCTCTGGTCTTATAAAAGGTTTTTGGGACTGCTAAAAGCATCTGGTCAGCGGATCTGAGAGCACGTGATGGCACATAAAGTTGAAGCAGTTCAGACAGATAAGAGGGACTAAAACCGTTCAAAGACTTAAAAACAAACAATAAAACTTTAAAATGGATTCGAAACTGGACAGGAAGCCAATGAAGGGACATTAAAACTGGAGTGATGTGCTCACGTCTGCCTGTACCAGTCAAAAATCGTGCAGCAGCATTTTGTACCAGCTGCAACCGAGAAAGCGAGGCCTTATTTACTCCAATCAGAAGAGAGTTACAATAATCCAGGCGTGAAGTAATAAAAGCGTGGATTACTGTCTCTAAGTGGCGTCTAGAAAGGAGGGGCTTGATTTTTGACAGGCGCCTCAGATGAAAGAACGAGGACTTAACCATGCTGTTGATGTGACAGTCCAGTTTCAGGCAGGGGTCAATTTTCACTCCTAGATTTGTCACAATCGACTTTTCATATGGGGCCAAAGAGGAAAAATCAAAAGTGGTGGGACTGTCAGGAGCACTAGATCTAAAGACCATAACCTCGGTCTTTTTATCATTAAAATGAAGGAAATTAAGCGCCATCCACCCTCTAATGTCACCAAGACAGTCCAGAAGAGACTGCGTGGAGCCATTTTGTTTTACAGGAAAATAGACTTGACAGTCATCCGCATACAAATGAAACTGCACACCATGTTTCCTGAAAATAGAGCCGAGTGGCAGAAGGTAAAGTGAGAAGAGCAGAGGACCAAGGATAGATCCCTGGGGTACACCCCAGGGGAGGGCAGCAGATGCAGAGGTAAAATTATCAATCTTCACACTGAAGCTTCGATTTGAAAGGTAGGACCTAAACCACTGCAGAGCTGAGCCAGTGATGCCCACCCATTGCTCCAATCTGGCGATAAGAATTTCATGGTCGACTGTGTCAAAAGCAGCTGTTAAATCTAAAAGCACAAGTAAAACACAGTTTCCAGAATCCAGCGATAAAAATATATCATTAAAAACCCTTAAAAGAGCAGATTCAGTGCTATGGTAGGTTTTAAAACCAGACTGGAAGACCTCCAAAATTTTAAATTCATCCAAAAAGTCCTTCAGCTGGGTGTAAACAACTTTTTCCAATATTTTTGAAATAAAAGGTAACTTTGAAATTGGCCTAAAGTTGGACAAAGAGGTAGGATCAAGGCCAGGTTTTTTCAATAATGGCTGAACCACAGCATGTCTAAAATTGCCTGGCACCACGCTAAACATTAAGCTGCTATTGATCAAATTTAGAACAAAAGAGCCAACTGTAGAAAATACCTCCTTAAGAAAACAAGGAGGTACAACATCAAGGGGGGAACCTGATGGTTTCATACTGGTGACAATTTTCTCTAGGTAGGAGAGAGAAATAGGCTCCAGATGATCAAAAAGTGCAGGACAGGGGACCAGGATGGAAGGGTCATGGGAAGGAAAAGAAATACAAGCCCTCGTGTTCGTAACCTTGTCCAAAAAAAATTGAAGGAACTTATCACACAGTTCTTTAGATGCTTCAATAGGAACCGGTTCATGTGAATTTAGGACCGTGTTGATTAGGACAAGATTGATTTTGTGGAATAGTCAACGGTTCTGAAGTCTGGATTTCTCAGTGCTGCAACTAGTTGGAGTCATAAAGTAGCAAGAAAATGTGCTAATTAGCTGATTAAATGTCTTGCGTTTAACAGAGTAGTCCCTCGATACTTTGCGGTTTGACAATCGCGGACTGGATCTTTCGCAAGTTTTCAATCCAAGATTGTACACAAGACACGATTATAAACTTTAATATTACTCATATGATTGGGACGGTTAGGGATAAAAAGTTAAAGGGAGTGGACGGGAGTGGGAAGAAACCAATACGTCAAAAAGAAAAGAAAAAACTTCGGCCAGGTGCCGCCATTTTGGAGTTTTCTTTCAATAAGCCTATACTGTAACGCAAGTCAAAAGAACTACACGTCCCAGAAGCCAACAGTGCTTCTGGACGCTGCTTTCTGCTGAAATTCAAAGAACAGAAATGGGGGATGCAAACACTAGCGGAGAAACCGATGTGGTAAAAATAGTTTTGCTACGCAAAGTCAGAAAAAACGATATATCTATCAAACTCACAGAACTGGCAGGTAAGTCGCAAATAATCCTGAAGCTGAACTCGTCCTTTAAGTTGCATCGTCACTGGTGAGTACTAGAGCTGTCAATTCTAACCCAGGTCCGAAGCCCAGCCCGACCCAAATTTGGGCCAGGCTGGGCCATAATAATGTGGTGGATGAACAGGCCAGGTCGGTGTGGGACTTTTGATTAAGTCAGCGGATCAGCTGCGATCCAATTATATGGCAACATGGCTTGCCATACCATCCAATTATATGGCAACATGGATTGCCATACAATTCCAATTATATGGCAACGTGGCTTGCCACCTGCCGCACACGGCCACTTCACCGCGAGCCGACCAGCCTTGAAAGAGGTAAAGTAAAGATCAGTTAAGCTTCAGATGGTACTATAATGCCAGGAAGTGATCCATCGCCCAGTGGACCTTCAGCCGCAGGTGAGATCCCAAAGCAGAAAGGTCAGAGCAGGGTCCGTGTCTGAATAATGCAGAATGCAGGCAGAAGCAGGGATTTAATGCACTTTGACGGCCATGAAAGGACAAACCCCTCCTCAGCGCCGATCTTCTTCCCCTTTTAATCAGCTGCGTGCATCTGCCGACTGTTAATAACTATATAAGCAGTCAAAGCTTAATTAAAAAATGTCCGGGGGGTTCAGGTTCAGACCTGTAATTACTGTTAATTTGTCAGGTTGGGTGGGGTTCGGAAGTGATGGCTATGGGCTGGGTCCGATTTTTTTGGGCCTGAATGCAACTCTGGTGAGTACTCATATAAAATTTGGCAGTATAGTACTTATACAAATGTTGTTAAAATTATGTTGGTTTAAGAGTTTAGAGCATTAAGAACATTGCAAGAGTGTGGGAAGGGTTTATAAAGCCTTAAAATATATATTAATACTAAAATAAATATAGCATTATTACTTTGTGGTTTTTCACCTATCGCGGGGGTGTCTGGACCGTAACCCTCGTGATAATCGAGGGACTACTGTACATTTATGAGCAATGTGATAAAATAAATTAAAACGATAACATCCAGTCCTGAGGTTCCTCAACTCGGGAATTGCTCATACCTGCTTCTTCGATGCATCTTTAGCCATCGGATTTCACTTGGATAGCTCCTAACACAGGTCTGAGTGTATTTTAAATTACTCGAGATGTCAGCATAGATTCATTCACCACCACGAGGTTCTGTCCCCTAATGAGGTGAGAAGCGATTTCCTCACCCGATTCCTCTCCTAAAGAGGCGGCTTTAATCCATCCGAGGCTAACCGACTATCAAACAGCGTCTGTATCCCATGGGTTGTTTGGAAGAAAGATGCTGCTGCAGGAAATCATTTGTTTCCTTTTTGCCGTCTGGCCCGCAGTGGGACCTTCACAAGCTCAGCAAAGGCAATCGTTAAGAGCCTCTTTTTTTCTGCCATTAAGGTCTAATATATCAGCCGGGCAGTCAATTGTTCCTGACAGGCAGCTTCTCGAACTTGAACTGGGTCGTGTGGTGACAGCTAACACGGCCTGTTTGTTCAGTTTCCTCCTCTGCAAAGTGGGTTATTATAAATCACTATGGATGCGTGCGTCCCGTCATTGGACAGAGCGAGTGTGGCGTGTGAGTGTGTGTGCGAACAGAAGGGCATACAGGACAGGTAGATACCTGAACATGTGTCCAATTTATATCAGGTCATACTGATGCATGTTTGTCTTTGAGTGTGTGCTACATAGATGTCACAAAACGGTGGTAAGGTTTTACAAGTGTTAGAAAAATATCTAATTTATAATTGGTCTACTGGTTCATTAACCTCTCAGTGTCATCAGAGTTACAGCTAATTAACCTTTGGAACCAATCAGATTTGAGATCAGTGCCAAAAATGCCTAAAACTCAATCAGTTGTGTCGGAACTGAGCTAAAATGTGATGTGGTAGTAGCTGAGACCCATCCCCAATTTATACTTTGAGTGATGGCTCAGTATTTCTTCTAGAAACTTTGCCCTTGATTATATGTGTCCGGTGTTTGTTAGCATAAAATTTAGTTAGTTAAAAAAAATTACCCATCAGTAAATGGTTTTAAATTAACTTCATAAAGTAAAAGGGTGTATGTCTACAACTGATTACGTTTTAGATGGCCAACAGAATCAACTTCCTTTATTTACACAGAATGTACAGGTAACTCCCGACCTACGGCGCCCGTGACCTACGGCAACCCGGACCTACAAACGTATCATATTTAATAATTTAATAAAAATATTAAATAAAAAAAAATTTTTTTTTTTTTTTGTGTGTTTAAATGTTATTAATTTCATGTGTACAGCACTTTGTTGCAGCTGTGGTTGTTTTAAAGGCTTTATAAATAATATTTTTAATAAAAATGATAAGTTTTTATCATAATTGCGCAACTTCCGGCCGTTCCAGGAAATGCCCCGGCAGCCATTTTAGGTAGGTCTGTTGTCCCGGCAGCTGGCTGTGAGGACTGTGTTTGTTCCAGGATTGCCTCATATGGATAAATTACTAGCTGGAATCGCTCTGTGAACTCTGTGGACGTCTCAGCCTGGAGCAGCAGCCGCGGATCGATCACCGATCGCTCTGTCATCGCGCCGGACCGCCGCGCGAACACCAGCTCATGGCCTGGCTAACAGGCAGCTAGCAGAAGCTAACACAGGCCTCGAGCAGCAGCCGCGGTTCGCCGCGCTGCTCGGCCCGACAACATCAACGCATGGCAACCTAAGATGTCGGCTTTGACCATCTCAAAGTAAGAAATTATATTTTTATTTATTCTGTATTAATTAATTATTTTATTCTGTAATAATTTTACAGTATTGAATGTGCTGTGCTGAATAGCAATGTTTAACATTACTGCACACTACTGTACATGCTGTACAGTTACTGTGTGTGTTTATGGATGAATGTGTGGTGTAATGTGTTAGATAAGTGTTTGTAAATAAAGTTATGTGCATGTTTATGGCCCGGTGTGTCCGCTTGTTCAGTCTCATGCCGATAAATGTGTGTGCGGGGCTCCATTAGCATTATTTCCGCGACGTACGAACGAAATCAGGACCTACGAACCAGACGTTATTTTCACCCCCGAGCTACGGCAGAATCGAGCTGCGAATGGTCCTTAGGTCCGGAACTCGTTCGTAACTTGCGGGCTCCCTGTATTTAGATATAAAGCCTTAAGGTATTTAATTGTTTTATTCATGTTTTATTCTTTATTTGTCTTCCGCTGTGGAGTGAAAAGGGGTTATTGGACATACCGTACGTACGTCCAACCTGTGCATGCTGTGAACGCAATAGCTTCAAAAATAAGGAAGGTACCAACTTCCATTTTGGTGTGTGGCTGCATCTAGATGTAAAAATGCCTCTCTTGAAAATGTGTTGCCAGTTCAAAATTCAAGATGGCCACCACTATATATAAGTAAACTGACCACGTCTATGCTTTAAAACACTATAAAAATTAGAAAGAATATTTTCCTAAAATAATAGTTTCCACTAACGATTGTGGTGGTTGGCGGGGTGGCTGAAGATTAATCTGTGGTGGTCAAGGCCACCAGTGGCCGCCCCCTGGCTCAACCACTGCACCTGGTGGTGGATAAAATTGCTCCCTCCACTCACCAGCATCCATCACTCTGTGCCGCCTTGGACAAGAAATAAAAAAACAGACGCACATAACCATAAGTCTTCAGCAGCTCCTCCACCTGCTCCATTGAGCAGAAGCCATGACTGGATCTATAACCAATACCTCTGAGTCACTGCAGGTCAACAGGGCCACCGCAGCTAATCAGTCTTATCAAAACACAAAAACCAACTTTGTTAGAGATTAAGTTACAGATAAGAGCTAACATTTGGGCGGCACAGTGGCTCAGTTGGTAGAGCTGCAGCCTCTGAACGAGAAGGTCGCCGATCAAATGCCAACCCGAGACCTATAGGTGGAGTTTGCATGTTCTCTCCGTGCAACACAGGTACTCCAGTTTCCTCCCACAGACCAAAAACATGCATGTTAGACTGATGGTGACTCTAAACTGTCTCCAGGTGAGAGAGTGAATGGTTGTTGTCTCATTTGTCTGTGTCCCTGTGATGGACTGGAGACATGTCCGGGTGTCCCCACTTCTCGCACAGTGATGGGTGGATATGGACACCAGT
>JBBPBX010065257.1:1790-20005 GCA_038048925.1 Garcialebias charrua | reverse complement strand
GCAGAAGAGAGCCCCCTCTGCGAGCTGAAACAGTCGGCGCTCACCGAACACTACCTACCACAGGTAGTCAAAGGTGTTGAGATCCAAGGATCCCACACCGATGATGCTGTTCTATCTCCTTGGACGGAGAAATCAGCGATCAGCCAAGCTGTCTATGGAACCTTGGTTAAGAAACAGTTGGGTCTAGATATGAACAAAAAGGCTTTCCGCTTTTCGTTAGACCCCAACGATAAACAGGTAATGACCGCAATAGGGATCATTGACCTGAAACTAATCTGGAACCAACGAGAACTGGATCACCCGTTCCTCGTGGTCCCGAACTTACCACATGCAACCTACATAGGCTCCGACATTTTGGTAAGATTAGGTGTCCGAGTGGACATCAACAACAATGTACTGTGGTCACTAGACACGGCCACAAAGGACTCTCCTGTGCTGACCACAGAGAACCTTAAAGCTGGACAGACCATTCCAGAGGTCTGTCAGATTGCTAACAGCCATAACACTGCGGTACCACCACAGGTTATGAACAAGCCAGTGATGTGTCACATCATGAAAGGACAAGCTATTAGCACAAAACAGGCATACTTTCAACCATCTCCTATGTTTTTCAACTTAGGACTGTCCATGGAGGCCACATGCCAAGTGACCCTCGACTGCAGAACCACGACTGTTGCTGTGTGCAACACAAGCACAGAAGAGGTACTGATCCCAAAAAACACACAGCTAGGATGGTTGATCTCTACTGATTTTCATGATTTTGAGCTAAGCATTCCATTTCTGGGAGGACTCCCAGAAAACTTGATCCCAAATCAACACACGGGGCAAGTCTTGTTCACGAAACCAACACAGGCCATAGCTCTTTTCTCCCCCACTGAGTCCGACCAGGACACTGTCCGCAGGTTCGGTTTCAACAAAGGAGACAGTCTATGCCCCCAAACTTACAGTGCACTACCTGTTGACAGGTTTTACGACACTGAAGGGGACTCACTGGAGCTCCCCAAAGAACAAGAACCCCTCTCAGTTGCTTCACAGATTGACCAGGTGGTCGCCCAAGCCGACGCCCTGAAAACTGATGAAGAAAGGGACAAACTTCGCAAAGTTCTTCTAAAATATGAGAGATCATTCTCGACTGACTCGATGGATTGTGGGTTGACCACGCTCCACACAGTGAGCATCCCAACCCCGCCTAATGCTCCCCCTGCATTTGTCAGACAGTACAAGATTCCTCTGGCAGCACATCAACCTATCAGAGAAATCATTAATGACCTGTTAGAAAAAGGTATCATCCGATACTGTAACAGCACTTACTCTGCGCCTTTATGGCCGGTGTTAAAACCAAATGGTAAGTGGAGACTCACTATAGACTACCGAAAGCTAAACAAACAAGTTCCCTTATCCAGATGGCCTATGACGCAACTCCAACAGGAACTGCCCAAGGTCACCAATGGTAAGTACTTCTCGACCCTCGACGTCGCCTCTGGTTTTTGGACCATCCCTGTGCGCGCCGAGGACCAGTACAAACTAGCTTTCACTTTTGGTGGCCGTCAGTACACCTTTAACAGGTGTCCCTTTGGCTACGCTAACTCACCTGCAGAGTTCAACATCTTCTTGAACAAAGCATGTCCAGACGCCCACGAGCGTGGGACACTGATCTACGTGGACGATGTCCTTTTGAGGCAGCCAACACTGGACTCACATTTGGCTGAGATCGACCACGTTCTGAATCAGCTGACAACTGCTGGTGCTAAAATATCACTGTCAAAATGCCAATGGTGCAGAACCAAAGTGGACTACGTTGGCCTACTTGTAGGTCCTGACGGAGTACAACCACAGCTGACTCGCACCCAAGGCCTCGACAATCTCAAAGTCCCCACCAATCTCAAAGAACTACAAAGTTTTCTGGGCGTGTGTAACTACTCGAACCAATTCATCGAAAACTATGCGGACCTTGCGAAACCACTGACTGAACTCCTTAAAAAAGACGTACCATTTGTTTGGACTGACAAACAGCAACAGGCAATGGACGCTCTTATAAACAGGATCAAGTCAGCCCCTTGTTTAGTCTACCCAGACTACAACAAAGAGTTTTACTTGGAAGTGGGCTTCTCAGCTCATTGCATAAGTGCAGGTCTGTACCAGATACACGACAGAGACAAACGTGTAGTAGCCTACGCCAGCAAAACGATGGCAGGCCCCGAGTTGAGATTCTCAGACTGTGAGAAAGCTTTACTGACCACAGTGTGGGCAGTTAAACATTTCTCCAGCTACATTGGTGGACAGAAAATCATTGTGGAAACACAACACCAGCCAGTGACTTTTCTTAACAGTGAACGCATCAGAGATGGTGTGGTGACAAACTCACGTGTTGCAACGTGGCTCATGGCGCTTCAAAGTTTTAACCTAGACATACGTTATGGTCAAAACAAGAAGTCTCATCTGGGGACGGACTTGGCAATCTGCCAGAAGTGTACACAAGATGTACCAGCCACCCAGCCGCCGGTTGAGGTAAAACCCCCAGTAACTGAAGACCCGAATCACCACTTCTTTGATGACAATATCTGCAAAGATATGACAACATTGTACGTGGATGGATCTTCATTCCTCCGCGACAAGATCTGCAGAGCAGGTGTTGGAGGGGTCCTCCTCCAAGACCAAGAGCAGATAACTTTCAGCTACAAATTAGGATCTCAGACTTCTCAGTACGCTGAGATTGCAGGAATCCTAATAGCTCTCCAGATGGTAGTAGAACGCTCCATCAAGACGCTAGTCATCTGCACTGACTCTAACTATGCTCGTTTGAGTTTCGCTTGTCACCTCGCTGTGTGGAAACAGAACGGTTTCCTAACAAGCGACAGAAAAGTGGTCAAACACAAAGAGCTTTTCATAGCGTGTGATCACTTGGTGACATCACACGACTTACAGATCTACTGGAAGAAAGTTCCAGGGCATTCTAGAGTCCCAGGCGATGACAAGCACTACAATGACATTGCAGACTCCTTAGCCAAAGAAGGAGCCGACGAAGGTCCTCTATGGTCCTTCGACCCCTCCTGGTTAATCGAGACTCTGCCAACACAACCTTCAGTCAGGGTTATGGCAGTCACACGTGCACAGGCCGCAACCAGACCTGCTGACAACGCAGTCTCTGTACGACCCGCACTGACTGACCCAGACATCATCCAACTACAAAAGTCGGATCCTGCTATCAACTCCATGATACTGTACCTGACTGATCCGAACAAAAATAGTCCGTCTAAAGACGACCTGGATTCCGATCCAGACCTTAAGGTCCTCTATCAGCTGCGCAAACAGCTAAAACTAATCAAGGGCATCTTAACTTTCGCTCATGGACCAACGTCCTCACCTGTGTTCGTGGTTCCCCATGACCAAAGGGGGGTGATGTTAGTTCATGCCCATGATCTCCCGTCCGCAGGACACAAAGGAGATAAAGCCACGCTGACGGCATTAAAACAAATTGCCTATTGGCCTGGAATGAAAAAGGATGTCAAGGACTACATTGAAGGGTGCGTGGTCTGTGGCCAGTTTCAGCCAACCAGACCACTTCACAGAGCACCACTGCAAAGCAGAGGCATTGCATTCCCATGGTCTGACCTCCAGATCGACTGGGTTGGACCACTCACTAAGAGCTCTAGAGGAAATAAATATTTTCTCACGGTAACCTGTGCATTCACCAAATGGGTAGAATGCCTACCAGCTCCTAACGACACAGCACAAACTACTGCTATGTTGTTAATGAATCATATATTCTCAAGGTTTGGACTTCCCCTTAGGGTGAACTCAGACCAAGGTACACACTTCACAGGTGAAGTGATGAAAGAACTGTGGAAGACGCTAGGCGTCAAGGCCAACTTTCATGTCGGCTACCACCCACAGGCTTCAGGCCAAGTAGAGAGAGCAAACAGAACTGTGGTGAGTATTTTGAAGAAATACGTGGCTGCAAACCACAAGGACTGGGATGTGAAACTCCCTCTGGTCCTCATGGCCATAAGAGCCACTCCACACACATCAACTGGCATCTCTCCCTTCGAGATGATGACCGGTCGACAAATGACTCTCCCTCTACACCTGTTGTACCAACCAGGCGACGCCGCCATGGCGACAGCCTACACTACACAACAATACATGAAAGATTTGAATGTACACCTCAGAAACACTTTTGCTTTCGCCCAGAAAAACCTGGAAAAATCTGCTGAAGGACGCAAGGCGTACTACGACCAGAAGGCCTCTCACAATGAACTCCAGGTGGGAGACAGAGTCTGGTACTATACGTTCGCTCCAGCAACCGGGAAAGGAGGGTCCGAGACCGGAACTCTCGCCCGTAAATTAATGCCCAGGTGGACTGGACCTCATCTGATAACAGACAAAGTGTCCTCAGTCGTCTACGAAATCAAAATCAGCAAAGGCCGCAAAGAGCCAATTGCTAAATGGGTACATCGAAATCAGATCAAACCTTACAAGGCGTTCAATGACTCCACAAAAGACAAAGATCTCACAAACACACCGACTTCATGGGATAGTAAGGTCGTCCAAACACAAGTTAGTAAATAAACTAGTCAGGTTTGAACTACCGTACTTTCCCACCCTATAAGTCGCATTGTCCAATTTGAACTTAGAAACGCTAAGCCTAAAACCCACAACAAAAAACTAACCTTAACAACCGTTTAAATCCACGAGATTTAATTTGACCTCGGTCATAAAGTTGAGACCTGTTTTCTTGTGTGTTGCACTTTGGAATCTGACGACAAGAGTGTGTCGAAGCAGTGAAACGTTGTTTCCTTGTTGTTTAGTCATTACTGTTGTCATTAGTTGAGATATTGTTTGGTTCTGAACACTCCCAGCCAAAAAGGTTTTGTATTAACATTGGTTAATGAATGATATGGATTTAACTATGCCAACATGCAGTTCGTTTTGTTAAATCTCAATCGTCGAAGAGTCAATGTAGTTTAAAGCTGCTCAAGGTACAATAAACTACACTGGTCTCATAATTTCTAAATTGAACCGATTCGATCGTTTCTATTCTAGATTATCTATTCATTTTGATGAGTCTCGCCATAGACTTCAAAATTTATTAGGAATACCAAATCCTACGTCGATCGTCTAAAAGACAACAGACATTTAGATCAAACTATATTTCATTTTTATTTTAGTTTAACCTAAACTAAGTAATGAATGGAGGAATAGTTTGGAATTAGAGGCCTTCGTTACAGAAGCCCTCCAAAATTTTATAGGTACAAATCCCTATATCTAATTTTACAGAATTGATCCACCCCTTAATTGGTAATTGTAGCTGATCTAAACCATGATAGCTTACATACCAGGTGCATATAGATAAGGCTAATGTAAAATCCCAATCATAAGCCCACCTAAAAACCACATAATTGCATGACACATAGAACCAGAGTGGCACTGACTGGAAACCAACCAGCCACCAACCATCGATGTGGGGACCTGCAGCTCCAACGCTTGGTCTTCAACCTTCGTCCAAGGGCCGCCTCCTCTGCGTCAATCGAGGGATCCCCTCTACATGCTGATTATGAAAACAATTGTTGCTGATCAATCAACAAAACTAATCGTTGTGGATTTACTGCTGTGGAATTACCGCTGTGGATTATAAGACTTTGCTTTCCAAGGGATCACAGACTTTGTTTTCCAAGAGTTAACAGACTTTGTTTTCCAAAGGATTAAAAGCTTTTCGCAATGGGATTACCTCCGAACAGTATGGAATTTCAAAAACTTTATGGGATTATAATTTTTGATTTTTCTTTTCCACTTGCTGGATTACTTCAAGATCAAAGACAGTTCAAGGTTTCCTTTCGTGTTGGACCCCATCCCCAAGGACTGGCGATGGCTTCCAAAAGGGGGGAGATGTAGTGGACCTACCCAGGGTCAAATTAAGGTTTTTGAACTGTCCAGTGATGACCTTTACTGACCTCTCAGTAAAGCAAGACATTTACTACAAAATCATTCATTTAGCTATAATCTGATAACATAGTCACCAATAAGAGACTATTTCTATCTTTGATTTTAGGCTGATGTGATCAAAAGAATAACTTTTGTCATTTTCATGATGTGTGCTTTTAAGCTGTGTTATTCTGTGAGAGTTAAACTGTGTTCACTGCTGTGTCAAAGGTGAAATCTCGGGTCACAGAGACCGGACGGTTTTGTTTAGAAACTCAGAGGACAGTAATCCGTTGTTTTTCATGAAAGGGCTCCAGCTTGCTGTGCCTTTCCCTAAACAAATCTCTCTCTGCTCTGGCTGTAACCTTGGGCCTGATAAGGCAAGTGCACTCCTCTCTTTGTTCCTGCTTTTTAAGTTCTAACTGTGCGAGAACGCTCCAGAGTTTCTGGGAGCTTCGAAAGATGATGTGAACCTTCCAAAGAGCTGAATGACCACAAGTCACGCGCTAAGGACTCGTCATCCAGCTGGGACTGATAACATGTTGTTATGGGTCCACTTCGAACAAGCGTAAGCTCAAGAACTTTGTTTATTCCTTCCTGGAATAAGTTTATCTTGAAGTCAGAGGCCTGAAGCTGACATATTCTCTGATGACCAAGCGAAAACCAGGAGACGTTGGAAAACGTAAACCAGAACCCTGCTTGAAGGTATTGTACTGGTTCCCACAAGGACCCGTGCATCTGAAAAGCTACAAGGTCTTCCCTCTTACCGGGCCGTCGTCAAAAGGTAAAGAGCTGTTTACAAAACGTACCTGGATTTTAGCAGAAGTCGGAGGAGAAGTGTCACTCTGGTATCATGCTCACGATAATTTCTTCTTAAATCTTTCCTCCTACTCTTTCCCCTCTCTATCTAAGCTGGAAACTATAATTAAGCTGAAGAGCCCACAGACTAAATATGTTAACATCCAATATTGAAGTCTGTTGTGTTAAATTTAAGTGTGCTGACGTATTAATTTGAAAGAAAGTGAAATCATGTCAATCAAGTGTAATGGTGTTAATTTAGTTGATTTATTTTAAATAAATGATAGTGTCTCTTTGACATATCAAACTAAGTTAACGTCTTTGTCACTTAATGGCTTTGTGTATTTATCCATCATAAAGATCACAGAAATATTGGGTAAACTGAAAAAGAACAGAATCCGTGAATTTACTATTCAATCTGAATAAGTAAATTAATTAAGGTAAAGAGGTCCGTATTAATATTGACCTCCTCATAACCCCTTACAAGTGTCTTGCCGAGGGACACAACGAGGTATGCAGTGACCAGAGATTGAAGCCAGGACCTTCCGGTCCTGAGCCGGCTGCCCTGCCTCTACACCATCTCGGCCCCTTATGATTTTTGATTTTTTTTCCCACTTACTGGATTACATCAAGATCAGAGACATTTGGTGGTATCCTTTTATGTTTGAACTCATCCCCATGGACGGGCGATGACTTCCAAAAGGGGGGACTGTAGTGATACAAGCCTTCATCTCTCTGAAACATTTTTCACTGAAACTCTCAGTGAAATGCAGAACACTGACTTTATTTTATTAATTTGAATCAAAACACATTAAATCATTTGAAACTCTCTTTAATTTTATTGTGTACTAATTTGAATATAATCAAAGCATAACCTTGAGTTATTTGATTAACAATGTTTTTTTTTAATATGTTGAATGATCATTGTCATTCTTTAATATGCTGGTGTATTCTTAATATGTGGACACATGAGTCAAAGAACTCTGTCTAAAGTTGAGATATATGTCAAGTTGAACCTTTCAGATGTGTTTTAGAAATGTCAAGATGTTTAATTAGTTAATCTTATTACTGGCGACTGTCTTCTGACTTTTCTTAATACAATCTTCCTCTGTTATACTGAACAACCTTCACACTTTCTAACCCTCTGACCTAAGCTAACTCCCTCCCGTTCCCTGGTGAACAGCCAATTAACAGAGTGAATGTCACTGGGCCAAACTCCCTTTTTAAAGTTCAATTTCCTGCTTTTCCCTACAGTCTGCTGGTGAAATTGAAACTATGAGGTTTCGCCTAAGAGCTGAATGAACGTCTGTCAAATGCCAATGACACGTCATCAGCTAAGGACTCATAGCATCGTTGGCTATAAGTCCGCCCCGAGCTTTAAAAATCTCTACTTTAATGAAATTCCTTCAAGGAATCTTTTATCTTTAAAAGCCAAAACCGGAACTGAGGCTGCTACTTCAGTAGGTTGATGTGCATCTCATGTGGGCCATTGGGAAACGAACGAGCTGAAGCCTGAGAAACATGAACCGGACGGACGGTCCATGTACGTTGAGGCTAACCAACTTTACCGGAGTCGAGACAAAAAATCTTCACAAAGGTAAAAAGTCATTGTTCATCGCGGACGAGAGTATAGCTGAAGCCGACGAAGAGTGTGCTGAATTTCTGGTTGAAATCAGCAGATGCACTCTCCATGGACAGGCCGAGCCGTCCGGCCAGAGCCAAAGCCTGCATCGATGTAGAGCAAATCTACCCAACTGAAGGGAGATTAGATTTTCCATTGCCTTTCTGGTTGAAATATTTCAAGATAGTTCACCCCTAGCTTCCTTTCATTCTCCTACTCCTCTTTAACTCAGAAACTTTCCCTTTATCTTTCCTAAGCCAGTAAACATCGTTAAAAGTACCTGCATATATAAAGTAATATGTCATCTCATTACTTGTGCTGTTCTAAAATTGAATCTGTCGACAGTTAAGTTTATATGAAAATTTAATCAGAGTCAATCAGTTGTACATGTTTGATGTAATGTTACGATTCTCTTAACAAAAGATTAATCTCCTGGTGAATCGACATAAATTAACGTGTCATGCCTGTTACATCTTCTCATCTGACCACACAATTTATGTTTAAATCCTGAAAAAGAGAGAACTCATTAATATTTGATGCTAAGATTATGTCAGGTGTAAACCTGCTCATTCTTACATTTGGTGTACTGTACAGTCAGTAAACCTCACCAGTACGTATACCCTTTACACCTACATGGTAAAAATGTCAACATTAAGGACATTTCAAAGTGCAGAAAAAGGCTAAAGGTTTTCCTAAAGCCATTGAAGCTCTATTTTTATTTGTGCCTTTTTCACTTTCCTCTGGTTCCCAATTATTTCATTACATAATCCGAGTTTATTAGTGACACGAGCGATATGAAGTCGGACAAATGTAGCAGAACTAGTAAAAAAAAAATGCCATTGTTGTTTTGGTTTCTGAGGCACAAAATCTGTTTGAAATCTACCGGTACATGGATCAACCAAAACAGAGTTGAATAGGAACTATGTTTCTGCTACATAATCAAGGGGTGGACAGAAGTGTGTGTGCTTGCGTGCGTGTGTGTGTGTGCGCATGCGTGTGTGTGTGATGGAGTTGATTTAAAATCTGCAGCTTTGCCACTAGATATCACTAAAACCTCCACAAATTGAAAAACCTGGATTCCCTGATTTCACTGTACTTAGGTCATTTTTATTTATTTCTCTCTGTCTCAATTGTCTCATCACTCAAACCTGAACTCGTGATTGCAGGAGATCATGGATCGTATCTACAAGAATGTGATGACCAAAGTCGAGCAAATGAACAGCCTCCAGCAAACTCTTTTCATTTTGGCATACAACTACAAACTAGAGCAGCTTTCCAAAGGAAACAGCACGCCGCTGTGTGACAGGTATGCTGCTAAGATACTGCAGTTCCATCTGAAGAACTGGAGCTTATCTGTGTTTAATCCTGTCTGCTTTGTTCAACTAGGCTGGTGTTCAGGAAGGTTCGCTCTCTGCTGGGAGGTCGGACCCGGGTCTTGTTGTCAGGTGGAGCGCCTCTTTCTGCAGCCACGCAGCGCTTCATGAACATTTGTTTATGCTGCCCAGTGGGTCAAGGTTACGGTCTGACAGAGACCTGTGGTGCTGGGACAGTTAGTGAGCGTAAGTCATGATCATTAATTCACTTCATTTTATTTATATACAGTAGTGCCAAGTCAAAACAGAAGTCATCTCAAGGCACTGAACAGAAACATTCACATACAATATGAATGCCAGTTAGTAAAGTTCTCTATCTAAGGAAGCAGCAGACTTGTTGAGGCTTCACTTCATCATAGTCTCTCATCCTGAGCAAGAACAAGGCAACAGTGGGAAGGAAAAACTCCCTCATAACAGGGAGAAACCTCCAGTAGAACCAGGCTCAGGACAATCTGCTTCGACCTGCTGGGTTTGAGAGGACAGGAAGGAGAAACGGACACAGAAGGGCAGGTCCAGAATGGAGGCGAGCAGATCCCTCACTAGGAGGAAAGACAACAACAAAAAATAATGTTAAGAAAGAATAATTACAAATACAAACTATTCATTTGTAGTCATTTATAACTATTGATATGATGAAATGAGGTCAGTTTGTCCTCAAGCAGTCCAAGCCTATAGCAGCATAACTAAAGGATAGGTCAGGAAATCCAAGCCAACCCTAACTATAGGATTTATCAAAAAGGAAAGTCTTAAGCCTAATCTTAAAACTGGACAATGTGTCACTCTCAGACAGAAACTGGAAGTTGGTTCCACAAAAGAGGAGCCTGATAACTGAAAGATCTGCTTCCATTTTGCTTTTGGAAACTCTAGGAACCACAAGTAAACCTGCAGTCTGAGAGTGAAGTGCTCTGTTAGGAAAATATGGAGCAATAAGATCTGTAATGTAAGATGGAGCTAGGTTGTTGAGAACTTGGTAGGTTAGAAGTAGGGATGCACCGATCCACATTTCTCACTTCCGATCCGATACCGATACTTATTAACTCAGTATCTGCCGATACCGATACTTTCCCGATCCGATACTGTTCAGGTATTTGACTCTGTATAATGAAACTTTTGCACCCAAACTATTCATTTTAACATTGTGTGAGATAAACCCAATGAAGACACTCTTAAGCCTTACAATAGGGAACCCCCCTATTGTAAGGCTTAAGAGTGTCTTCATTGGGTTTATCTCACACAATGTTAAAAAGGGCAGTCACAGATTGTGATTGAACACAAGTGCTCTTTGAAGCTGGATCGGAAAAGTATCGGCAGGTTTGATCCGATACCCGATACTTAAATAATGCTGGTATCGGATACCGATACCGATACTGGATCGGATCTGCCCCATCCCTAGTTAGAAGTAAGATTTTGAATTCAATTCTGGATTTGACAGTGAGCCAATGGAGAGAAATTAAAACTGGAGAGATATGATCTCTACTATCAGCTCTCATTAAAACTCTGGCAGCAGCATTTTGGATCAGCTGAAGACTTTTTAAAGAAGTTTTTGGACACCCAGATAGTAAAAAAAATGCAATAGTCCAAACTAGATGTGATAAATGCATGGACCAGTTTTTCTGCCTCATTTTTGGCCAAGATGTTTCTAAATTTAGTGATATGATGCAGGTGGAAGGAAGTGTTTTGGTAACGTCTTTAATGTAGGGGTTAAAGGACATATCCTGATTAAAAATAACACCAAGATTTTTAACATTAGAACTGCAGGCCAGATTAATGCCATCCAGAGGAAATGAACAATTAAAAAAATGTATTCCTAAAATGCTCAGGTCCAAAAACCAAAACCTCAGTCTTGTCTGAGTTTAAAAGCAGAACATTCTTGTAGTCTAAGTAACTGATTTGATTCATCGGGTTTCATGGACAAATATAACTGTGTATCACCAGCATAACAATGAAAATGTATCCCATGCTGTTTAGTAACTTTACCTCATGTAAATATAACTGTGTATCACCAGCATAACAATGAAAATGTATCCCATGCTGTTTAGTAACTTTACCTCATGTAAGCATACTGTATATATGAAGTAAAAAGTATTAGTCCTATGAGCAACTTTGGTAGATGAAGAAAATTCATTATTTAAATTTACAAGCTGGAATATATCATATAAATATGTTTTAATAAACCATTTAAAAAATGTTCCTGTAATCCCAATATCATATTCAAGCCTCTGTAGTAAAATATTGTGATCAACTGTATCAAATACTGAGGTCTAACAGAACCAGTAAAGTGTCAAGACAGGTGCTCGGAGGTGGAAAAACTAGGATGGAAGACAAGAAACACGCTCCTTGTGTGAACTTGGCACGTTCACACAGGGAGCAAGAGTTCTACTGGGTGGCCCATAAGCACATCCCCACAGGATGCAAGAGTTCAGGCAGATGACCTGGAGACCGTCCAGAGTGGAGCAAGAGTTTAGGTGGAAGGTCTGGAAACCGTCCAGAACAGAGCAAGAGTTCGGGCGAGTGACCCAGGGTGCTTTGAGCAAGAGGCGAAGGAGAAGCATCCCCTTTGATCCTCTCAGAGGCAGGCGGTGGAGAGTTGTCCCCTTGGCCTTTCTCAAAGGTAGGTGAAACCCCTCAGAAGCAAATGACAGAGAGGCATTGTGGGCGACTCTCTGGAAGGCACAGAGAGAGAGAGAGAGAGAGAGACATCGTCTTTGGCGACCTTCTCAAGGAGTTCGGAATGAGAGGTGTCCTCGGTGAGGAGTAAGCAGCAGAGAGTGATGGCAGAGCCCCCGCAGACAAGACCTCAGAGGCAAGGAGGCAGCAGCAGATGACCCTTCAGAGGCTGCAGCAGATGACCCTTCAGAGGCTGCAGCAGAGGATTCTTGGAGGTGGATGGATGAGGAACGACCTCTTTGTCCCTCTCAAGAGCATAGGAAAGATGAATGTTGTTTCCTATCCCCAAGGGGCAAAGGAAGGTGGAGTGTCTCGCAACTTTCACAGTGACACAGGAAGTTGGTGACCAATCCCTAAGATGTCCCAACAATAATGTTGTTTCTTAAAATTAAGGTAATTTAGAAAATCTAAAACAGTAAAGTCAGGTCCGCTGGGCGGATAAAAAAATAAATAAAAAATAAAAAACTTTTAAACATTTCATCTTTAATCCAAAATATGTTGTTAGTCCGAGGTGCTGTATTCAGCTCAGTTTTATAAATAGCAACTTCTCATAGTGGATCAACAAGTTTGATGCTGACAGACAAAAACTAGCTGTTCACATGATGGAGGACCATCATCCTAATGATGGATCGTTAGTACCCTGATGGTTGTTTGCTATTCACAGAGGGCTGACTGATACTACCAATAACAGCATTGTAAGAGGGGGACAGTTGAACATGGAGGCCTCCACCTCTGTTTAATGATGGACGGTTTCTTTTCACAAAGATGGCCTCCTTCACTCCTCTCTCAAACCATCGTTCCTGTGAAGACAGGTTGTAGGCGAGCCAATTTGCCCTGTTGGCATGCACACAGCTGGATATCTCATCGACTTGGAAGACTTGATGATGTGTCTATCTCTGCTGTCATCTGTGGATCTTAAGGAAGCATATTTAATTGGATTTATGATAACTGGTTCCTGCTTTTTGGATTCGGCTGGTTCCTGGTCTATTGATATTTATTTGATTGGGACAGACACAAATCAACATAGCCAAACTGCGTAAAACAGCAGTCCCATGTTTGCATCATAGTGCAATAGCAACAGCTAATTCCCAGCACTTGTCCCTAGATGGGCTTAAAAAATAATTTTTTTGAAGTAGTAATCATTTAAAATAGCACAACATCCATCCATCCATCCATTCTCTTCCACTTATCTGGGGTCGGGTCGCGGGGGTAGCAGCCTAAGTAAGGAGGCCCAGACTTCCCTCTCCCCAGCCACTTGGGCCAGCTCCTCCGGAGGAACCCCAAGGCGTTCCCAGCACAACATAATGAATACAAAACAGAGAAATGTAATATGTCAAAAATCGGCACAGTTCTGTTTTTGACATAACCAGAGTTTTTTTTGCTTTTTAAACATATTGAAACTAGTTGTGAATTTTATAATAGCAGGAAGAGAGTTCCAAACTGTAGATCCTCTCACCGACAGAAAACCTTGTGCGACAGTGGTTCTTCTAAAGGGGACCTTACAATTTCCATGCAAAGCTGCTTTGGTAGATCTGCTATTGCCGTGCAGTCTCTGTATGCAATCACTTAATGGTGTAGGTGCAAATCCATTTAAACACTTAAAAATCATTTTTAAAACATAATACTTTATAAAATTTGTAAAGTCCAGAATGTTATATTTACTCAAAATATGACAATGATGGAATCTAGTTGGCTTTTGATATAAAACCTTTAAGGCTCAATTATAGAGACTAGCTAAAGGTTTGAGTGTAGAATAAATGGTCTGAGACCAGACAGTAGATCCATAGGAGAAATGTGAGAGGATCAGTGAGTTTAAAAACATCTCTGCACAGTGAGGTGTCAAACAATGTCTAATAATTTTAAAACGGTTTATATTAGATCTAACAGTTTTTCAGATTTTATCAACATGGCTCTTAAAATTTAACTGGGCATCCAGAATAATTCCTAAATATTTTTCTTGTGGTACTTGCTCAATGGAGTCACCATTGATCTGGATATTTAAGGATTGTGATGACGTTGTCTTAATTGAAAAGCAAATACACTTTGTTTTCTTTGTATTTAGAGTTAAGCAAGAGTCCTTTAGCCATGATGATATCCTCTGCAGGCTGTTTTGTAGTTTTTCACTGACTGCAATACTGTTTTTGTCCGATGTGTAAATAACGGTGTCATCAGCAAATATTTGCAAATTGACTTCAGGACAAACTTCAGGTAGACTGTTGACATACATACTAAAAAGGACCGGACCTAAAATGGTTCCTTGTGGAATCCCTGTTTCAATTTTACAGAAGACAGATTTGTTGTTATTGATGACAACACATTGTTCGCAATCTGTTAAATATGATTTAAACCAAGACAATGACCGTTCTGAGAAATTGAATGATGAAAGCCTCGAGATCAGTAAATTGTGATTTCCCGTGTCAAAAGCCTTTATTTAGTGACCGCTGGCCTGGGGATGAGTGTAGACCACAGAGTCATGGCCTGATGTTGTTGATCTTCTGTGCTGGGCCATCCTTTTGGCCAGTGGCTGTTTAGTTTCCCTGATGTAAGACTAATCACAGCCCTCCTGACACTGAACATCATATCAACACAAAAGGAAGACGACAGCTAATCTGGACCTGGTCAGGCTGCCTGCCTGATGGCTTGGTTCATGTCTCGAGAAAACAGACTTTTGGCTGAATGGATTACATCTTGGGGATTTTCTGAGGCAGGTTCCATTGGTACAGTCATTTTTAATTTGGATATTTCTGAAGCGAGTGGACCGACACAGACTGAAGGTAGATGCCGTTAAAGTTCTGCCTGTCTCCAAAAACAATCATGTTTATCTGACATTTGTCTCCCCGACTGGCCTTGATAGGCTGTCTTATCGCAAAACGCCTGTGAAGTTTTATAAACTTGACGCTCTCGCCCTCCCAAATCTGCTATTCCATGGACGTCAGTGGAGCCCAGCTGAATAAACATTCTGTCATCATTTCAGAACTCTGGCTTCGTTTCTGGCTGTGGTTGGCAGCTCCTGCCCCCAGAGTACCCGCCTTTGAGTCTCCCCTCCCCCTTCTGCATAATGTCGGCATCATTATGTGCTTGTGTGCGAGACTTTTTTTCATTATCACATTTTTGATCCGCGTGCAGAAATCAAAAATATGTTAAGAATGTTTTTGTCTCCAAACCCTATGTTTCATTTTTCACCACTTTTATTGTCTGTCCAACAGATCTCACTTGTAAATGAGTCGTTGAGGCTCAATGTGATTTATCTGTTTAAATAAAGGTTGAATGAAAGTGAACATCTTCATCCCTGAAAGAGTGACCGCTGGCGTGGAGATGAGTGTAGACCGCAGAGTCCTGACCTGATGATGTTGATCTTCTGTGCTGGGCCATCCTTTTGGCCAGTGGCTTTTTAGTTTCCCCGATGTAATGGTACATTCAGACCGAACGGCGTTTCAACTTCCAAAAAGCTCGTCACGCACGCAAGTGGACGCACTTGGTGTCCAGACCTACTTGGACCAGAACGCCAGAACGCGAAACTGCTGCGGGGTGTGTGGGAGGAGCTTACCGGTATACCGAGTCCTCACTGCACTCCGCCAGGCGAGGAGCTTTTTATTTCTGTCTCTGTGGAGCAGACATGACTGGTCGTGAAGGACTTGTCGCGAACACACAGCTACAATGATACAAACTTGGTGCTACAGCACCAAGTTCCTGGGAGTGCACGTCTCAAAGGACCTGTCCTGGAGCAGGAACACTGCAGCACTGGCAAAGAAGGCTCACCAGCGTCTCTACTTTCTTCGCAAGCTGAAAAGGGCTGGAGCTTCAACCCCCATCATGAGCACCTTCTACAGAGGTGCCATAGAAAGTGTCCTGACCAGCTGCATCACTGTGTGGTTTGGTGCATGTACTGCATCATGCCGCAAGAGCCTCCAGCGCATTGTGAGAGCAGCTGAGAAGATCGTGGGCACCTCCTTGCCCTCACTGCAGGACTTACACAGCAAACGCCTCACTCGGAAAGCCCACCGCATGGCAGGTGATCCCACACACCCACTACACAGCTGCTTCAGACTGCTGCCATCAGGGAGGAGACTGAGGAGTCTCCAGGCTCGAACCAGCAGACTGAGAGACAGCTCTGTTCATCAGGCAGTCAGAATGCTAAACACTCTGCCTGCTCTGCCTCCCCTCCCATTTGAACTGCCTTAACACTAAAACTTTCTCACATATTATCACTCAACACAAAGTTTTTAACACTAGACTCTGTGTCATCAAACGGGTTAATCACTAAACTCTCGGTCATGTGCTCATACAGTTTGCACTACTTCTCATACTTGCACTAATGTCTGTATTACATCACTGCCTATAATCATAATACTGTTTACATTCTCTGTTTACATTTATTAATACTGTTTACTTTTATTACTACTGCTTACATGTAATTACTACTGTTTACATTTATTTACACTACTCTAATATCTACACCACTGCTGGTACATATACAGTGTGCTCTGAACGGTCTTATTTAGGGATGCCCAATGTGCCTTACTGCATATGCCACTTTTTGCCTCTACAACAACATCAACTACTACCTCATACATATACTGTGTACATTGACTCATACGCTGCTTTGCCACTTTGCAAATGTCAATGCTAGAAACCTTTAGTTTATTTTAGTTATACTTTTTATACTCTTTTTTTATACTAGTATGCAAAAACTCAGGACAATATTATGTTCATTAAATGTTTAATGTTTTAGTTTTAGAGTTGGTGTAAATTTTCATACTCTTATACCACTATGCAAAAAACTCAGGACAGTGTTAGGTTTACTATTTTATGCTTATGTCTATTATTATATGTTTCAGTGTTTCAATGTTTAGATGTTTACTGTTGCACCGAGGGACTGAGAGAAACGCAATTTCGGTCCTGTGTATGTCCTGCACTGTACATATTGCAGATCTGACAATAAAGTTGACTTTGACTTTGACTTTGACTTTGACAATGAGTTTCTCTTCCATAGTACATGACTTTGCGGGTTTTTTCTGTGTCCCACAAACAATACGTCACATAGTTGCGCAATACCCCCGTCCCCTCGTTTCTGCGTCACATAGGGACTCTCCCCCTCTCTTCTCCCCCGACTCTCCCTGATCAACCAATCAGGGAGAGTTGAACGGCGTTTGAACGTTTGAACGGCGAAAACTTCAGCAATGATCAACGCGTGCTTTGGAGGCTGAAGCGGGTTCACGTGCACGGAAAACGCTTTCCAGCACGCTCAACACGCACGTTGGAGGCGCGTCCCCCATTGACTTTGCATGTAAACTGGACGCTCCTGCAGTTGAAAACGCGTTTGGTCAGGATGTGGCATAAGCATGTCTATGGATGAGCTTGATGAGGAATGTGTGACTGCAGCACCTCACCACAGAAGCTCAGGAGAAGGTGGCAGTCCAAGGAAACAGCAGAGAGGTGGATCAAGTATTCAGGCAGCTGACCTCCCCAACATGCAACTGTTGTATCTTTTGTCTTCATCCCATCTTCCACTGGATTTGTGGAAATTATTTCTCTCATGAAAAATAAGTGGACTGATGTGTGAAACAAATGTTCTTCTGAACTAATTAGAAATCAGCTCATTGTCAATCTAAATGATGAAATGTCTTGCTCTGAGTTTTACTCTTAGGCTCTGAAAAACAAACCATTCCTTACTGCAGCACAAGCTGTACACAAATACAAATGGAAGAAACAGGTTGACTCCACGATTGTCTAAATTACTAGTATTTTTGTAGCTTTGTAAAGTTTTAAAGTTTTGTATTTTTTATTATTAATAAAAAATACAAAACTACATAACAATCTGCTCACAGACTCATGTT
>JBBPBX010065256.1:0-20005 GCA_038048925.1 Garcialebias charrua | reverse complement strand
TGAGCTGAGTGACAGTTTTTTCAGTTCTGAAACTGACCAGACCCCAGTGAGCTCTGAGGAGAACACTTTAGAGGGAGTAAGACTCTCATGGTCTAGGGAACAGTTGATTAAACTTCAGAAGAGCGATGTTAGTTTAACATCATGTTTTATTGATACAGAACCTGACAAACCTGACACACTGAGTAATGGTTACTACTTTAATGATGGCATTTTGATGCGTAAATGGACTCCTTTGACAGCCTCTCCTAATGAAGAGTGGCGTAGTGTAGAACAGATTGTTCTTCCTACTCTGTATCGTCCAGAAGTTTTACGTTTGGCACACGACAGTCCCTTAGCAGGTCACCTCGGTATCAGAAAAACATACGACCGTGTGTTGCGTCATTTTTTTTGGCCAGGTTTAAAAAAAGATACCGTACTTCATTGCAAATCATGCCATTTTTGTCAGATAGCTGGAAAACCGAACCAGACAGTCCCACCTGCTCCTCTTTTTCCTATCCCGGCTATTGCTGAGCCTTTCGAGAGAGTTATAGTGGATTGTGTAGGACCACTCCCCAGAACAAAGGCTGGAAACAAGTACTTAGTTACTGTGATGTGCGCCTCCACTCGTTTCCCAGAAGTTTTTCCTGTAAGAAAAATAACAACCCCAGTGGTGGTAAAGGTGTTAACCAGGTTTTTCTCGTTGTTTGGGTTACCACGGGTGGTGCAGACTGACCAAGGCAGCAATTTCATGTCAAGAGTGTTTTCACAGGTCATGAAACAATTAAACATCCAGCATACCTGTTCAGCTGCGTACCATCCAGAAAGCCAGGGTGCCCTTGAACGATTCCATCAAACATTAAAAACCATGCTGCGTACCTACTGTCTAGAATTCAATAAAGATTGGGATGAGGGAGTGCATCTCCAGATGTTTGCTATACGGGAGGTAGTTCAAGAGAGTTTGGGTTTCAGTCCAGCTGAATTGGTTTTTGCACACGAAGTTCGTGGTCCCTTAAGGCTGTTAAAAGAAAAGTGGATATGTGAGAAGTCTGACAAGAATTTGTTAGACTATGTAAGTGACTTCCGTTTTAAATTAGTACGTGCTTGTGAAATAGCTAAAGACAACTTACAGATGGCACAAGCTAAAATGAAATCCCTGTTTGATCGAAAAGCTGTAGCACGAGTGTTTCAACAGGGTGACAAAGTGTTAGTTCTACTTCCTATTCCTGGTAGTAGCTTACAGGCCCGTTATAGTGGACCTTATGTCGTTCAGAAGAAGCTAAACGAACGTGACTATTTGGTTTCTACTCCAGAGAGGAGACGTACTACTCGTCTTTGTCACATCAACATGTTGAAACCATACATTGAGAGGGTTAGCGTGTTAGCTGTCCCCCTCTGTGATGACCCAAGAGTAGTCGAAGATGTAGAGCCCCAAAAGGAGCTCTCCAGTGCTGACCAGGAGGTGGATAGTTCCCCTTCTGCAATTCTTGAAGGCAAGCTCTTAAATTCGCATTATCTCCAGAACCTACCGTTGTTGTTCTCCCACCTAGATGATAAGAAAAGGGATGAACTAAGACAGTTGATATTTTCTAACGCCTGTTTATTTTCTGATGTCCCTTCTAAGACCGATATCCTAAAACATGATATCGATGTGGGTGAAACAAAACCTATAAAACAACATCCTTATAGAGTGAATCCAGAAAAACGCTTACGCATGAACAAACAAGTGCAGTATATGTTGAACAATGGCTTGGCCATACCCAGTACTAGTGCTTGGAGCTCACCTTGTTTGTTGATAGTCAAACATGGCGGTGATGATCGGTTTTGCACCGATTTTAGAAAAGTAAATGCTGTAACCAAGCCAGATTGTTATCCTCTCCCTAGAATCGAGGATTGTGTCGATCATGTGGGCGCTGCACGCTTTGTAACCACTTTGGATTTATTGAAAGGTTATTGGCAGGTACCATTAACTGAACGAGGTCAGGAGGTCTCTGCTTTTGTTACCCCTGATAGTTTTCTTGAGTATACAGTTATGGCTTTTGGTATGCGTAACGCTCCTGCTACTTTCCAAAGACTAATGAACATAGTTTTGTCTGAGTTACCCTTTTGTGAAGCATACTTAGATGATGTGGTGGTGTTCTCAGATACTTGGGAAGATCACTTGAAACACCTACAAACTGTTTTCACACGTCTGACAGAAGCTAACTTGACAGTTAACCTAGCTAAGTGTCAGTTTGGGCACGGAACTGTGACCTATTTAGGTAAACGTGTTGGAAGTGGTCAAGTACGTCCAGTTGAGGCAAAAGTGGAAGCCATATTGTCTGTCCCAATACCTTCCACCCGGACGGAGCTGAGGCGTTATCTAGCCATGGTGGGGTACTACAGAGGGTTCTGTAAGAACTTCTCTGCTGTAGCTGCTCCTCTAACAGATCTCCTCAGCCCTAAAACGCCTTTCATCTGGTCTGACAGATGCCAAGAAGCGTTTGAACAAACAAAAACCTTGCTGACTAAGGCTCCTGTGCTAGCTGCACCAAAATTCGATGTCCCTTTTAAACTGGCTGTAGATGCTTGTGACTCTGGAGTAGGAGCTGTTCTTCTTCAGGAAGGAACAGACGGAGTGGAACACCCAGTTTCCTATTACTCCCGGAAGTTGAACAAACATCAAAAAGGGTACTCGACCATAGAAAAGGAAGCCTTGGCTTTGATCTTGGCCCTAGAGCATTTTGAAGTGTACATTGGAGGATCTTGCGATCCCATTATTGTATACACTGACCACAACCCCCTTACCTTTTTGCATCGAATGTGTAATAAAAACCGACGTTTAATGAGCTGGTCTTTGCGACTGCAGCCTTTTAACCTCTCCATATTACACATTAGAGGAAAGGACAACGTTATAGCCGATGCCCTCTCTCGTTTTTGAATACTCTGCCCTAACTTGTTTTTTGTATGTTGTTATGTAGCCGGTGTCCTCACAAGACTACATTTTTCCCCCATACAAAAACACTGGTGGTGGAGGTGTTACATATCCTGAGGAAGCTGCCAATGCTGACACCTTTTAGTTCTTATGTATGTTGACTGCAGTCATGCTTTTGTGTGGTTAATTAGTCTGATTGTGATCAGGCTTGTGTGTGTTCAGCCAGGAACACCTGAGAGCCACGCCTATATATACTTCAAGTTGACTGTGCTTGAATGCGGAGTGTTGTGAGCTCAGAGGAGGTTGCTTTTGCTGAGCTGTTTGAGTACTGTATGGTACTGTGTGGGGGTGTTCTCCGCCCACCCCTGTCTTGAAGTCTGATCTTCTGTTTAGAAGGTTCTTGGTGAGTAACTACTAGCTCATGTTTGGTCTTGACTGCTAGATGCACTTAAAGAGTGGCTACTAGCTCATGTTTGGTCTTGACTGCTAGTTGCATTTGTGTCAGCTCATTTGTTTGTGGAGTTTGACTGTGCTTGATGCACTTAGGAATGTTTGCTCATCTTTTGACTTTTGTTGTGCTTAGTGCACTGGGTAGCTGAAGGCTGCATTGATGACATTAGGATCCTGCTAATGATAATTGATATCAGGGATGCTGACCTGTGTGGTTAGTTTAAGCTGGTTTAACCAGGAACATTTTTGGAGTTTGGAGCTGTTTGGAGCTTGGAGCTGTTTGGAGTTTTTGTTGGTTTGCCTAATGACAGAGTGAGATCGGTAGTCCAGTTATATCGTTTTTCTTTTACCCCTAGGGTCCCCTTTTGGTCAGGTAGTCCGTCTCCAGACAGGCTGCGACGGCCCTGTTTTTATGGGTTGGGCCGACGCTGGGGACGTTATATTCTTTTTGGCTGACTCACTCTTGTCCACCATTTATTTGTACTTTTGTCTGTCTATTTTTGCTCCCTTTTTGTTGCCCTGTGCCAGAAGACGGTGCACTCCGCACCTGGAGGGAGGAGTCGGGCAGTTTTCAATAAAGCTTTTTATTTTTACATTCTGCCTTCTTGTGTCCTTTGTCCATTTAATATGTTCGGCCTGAGCCAGCCGTAACAGGCTGAGTAATAAAAAAAAAGGTTAGTTCTTTATTGAACCAGCAGGCTGCAGCAGTTTGCAGCCATGATACATAAAAACAAGGATGTTTAAACTGCTAAAACCCCCAGGGTGCATAACATCCCCACCGCCAGAGTTTTGTTGGGGGAGAACGTGCAGATGTCACCTATAGACACAGCACTCCTCTCCAAACAAAACATCGTGGAATCTCAGAGGCGAGAAAGTGTATCAGCTACAACATTATCCTTTCCTTTAATGTGCTGTATAGCAATGTTGAAAGGTTGTAGCCGTAAGGACCATCTCATAAGACGTCGATTATGGTTGCGCATTTGGTTCAAAAAGGTTAGAGGATTGTGATCTGTAAAAATAACAACAGAGTCACATGAACCTCCAACATACACTTCAAAGTGTTCTACGGCTAAAATCAGGGCTAAGGCCTCTTTTTCAATAGTGGAGTATTGTTTCTGATGTTTATTTAGTTTCTTTGAGTAATAGGAGACCGGGTGATCCACTCCATCAGCACCCTCCTGAAGAAGGACAGCTCCTATACCCGTATCACTTGCATCCACTGCAATTTTGAAAGGAACATCAAAATGTGGTGCGGACAACACTGGAGCGGAGGTTAACAGCAACTTGGTTTGATCAAAAGCTGTTTGACACTGCTCATTCCACTTGAAAGCTACTTTGGGACTAAGGAGGTCCGTCATGGGAGCCGCTACAGAGGAGAAATTTTTACAAAACCCTCTGTAATACCCAACCATGGCTAAATATCTCCTTAGTTCTGTACGGGTGGAGGGAACAGGAACAGATAGAATAGATTCTATCTTTGCCTCCACAGGACGTACATGACCACCTCCAACTATTTTTCCTAAATAGGTTACCGTGGCATGACCAAATTGGCATTTGGACAAGTTAATAGTTAAGTTGGCTTTTTCTAGACGGGCAAAAACAATCTGCAGGTGTTTTAAATGATCCTCCCATGTATCAGAGAAAATCACCACGTCGTCTAAATATGCTTCACAAAACTCAAGCTCAGACAACACAATGTTCATGAGCCTCTGAAAAGTGGCAGGAGCGTTGCGCATACCAAATGCCATTACAGTATACTGTAGAAAAGCATCTGGGGTGACAAAAGCAGATAGCTCCTGGCCACGATCAGTTAAAGGAACTTGCCAATATCCCTTTAAAAGATCAAGGGTAGTTACAAACTGTGCAGATCCTACGTGGTCTACACAGTCCTCCATTCTGGGTAACGGGTAGCAATCAGGTTTTGTTACTGAGTTGATTTTTCTATAATCAGTACAAAACCTGTCACTTCTACCTTGTTTAATAGCTAATAGGCAAGGCGAACTCCATGCACTATTACTCTGAACAGCTAGTCCATTATCTAGCATATATTGCACTTGTTCTTTTAAACGCTGTCGCTTATCAGGACTCACTCGGTAAGGGTGTTGCTTTATTGGCTGTGTTTCACCCACATCGATGTCGTGTTTTATCACTCCTGTACGAGAGGGAATATCAGAAAACAAGCCATTATAGGAGGCGATCATTTGTTTCAGATCCTCTCTTTTAGATTCATCCAGATGGGTAAACAGTAGGTTTAAATTTTCTAAGTAGTATGAATTAGGAAGTTTCCCTTCCGTGTCTGCAGGGGAACTGTCCAGCTCGCTTTCAGCATCTGAAAGTTCCTGTCTGTTTGCAGAGACAGATACAGTACAAACTGTTTCTGATTGTTTGTTACCTGGTTCTATGTATGATTTTATCATGTTAATATGGCACAATCTAGAACCACGTTTCCTGTCTGGGGTTGTGATTATATAATCAAGATCAGAGATCCTTTCCTTGACAACATAAGGTCCACAGTATTTAGCTTGCAAGCTGGTACCTGGGATAGGAAGCAAGGTCAAAACCTTGTCTCCAGGCTGAAATGTTCTTTTCACAGCTTTTTTATCAAAGAGTGATTTCATCCTGGCTTGTGCAGTTTTCATGTTTTTCTGAGCTATGTCACATGCTCGTTTTAATTTAAAACGAAAATTACTGACGTAGTCCAATAAGTTCTGGTCAGTGTTCTCACACAGCCATTTCTCTTTTAAAAGCTTCAGAGGACCACGCACGTTGTGTGCGAATACCAACTCAGCAGGACTAAATCCCAAAGACTCTTGGACCACTTCACGAATAGCAAACATCTGCATGTGTACTCCTTCATCCCAGTCTTTTTCAAACTCTAAGCAGTAGGTACGTAGCATAGTTTTCAAAGTCTGATGAAAACGCTCAAGGGCACCTTGACTCTCAGGATGATAGGCAGTAGAGCAGGAATGCTTAATATTCAACTGTTCTAACACTTGTGAGAATATTTTAGACATGAAGTTACTACCTCGATCTGTTTGCACTACACGAGGTAGTCCAAACAGAGAGAAGAATTTTGTAAGCACTTTGACTACCACGGGGGTAGTTATTTTGCGTACAGGAAACACTTCTGGGAATCTAGTAGCGGTACACATTATTGTGACTAAGAATTTATTCCCAGCTTTGGTCCTAGGCAAAGGACCAACACAGTCAACAATAACTCGTTCGAATGGTTCACCCACCGCAGGAATAGGGTGAAGCGGGGCTGAAGGTATCACTTGGTTTGGTTTACCAGCCACCTGGCATACATGACAAGAACGACAGTGCATAATAACGTCTTTTTTCAATCCTGGCCAAAAGAAATGATGCAGTATGCGATCATAAGTTTTTCTAATTCCTAAATGGCCAGCCATTGGATTGTCATGTGCTAAACGTAACACCTCAGTACGATAGGGTGTGGGGAGTACTATCTGTATGACATGGCGCCATTCATCATCAGGACGAACAGATAAAGGCGTCCATTTGCGCATTAATATGCCCTCTTTTAAAAAGTAACCTGTACTCAGATGCTTAGGGTCGTTTGTTAAATCGTCAGAAAAGAAGGCTTTTAATGACTCATCCTTCTTTTGAAGTTTAGCTAGCTGTTGGCTAGATAGAGACAGATTTATCTCTTCCAACTCCTTTACATCCATTTCCGTTTTTACAGGAAACTTTTCTTCCTCAGTACTCATCATAAAGCTTTCGCTCAAGTCAACATCATCATCAGCATCTTTTTCTAGCTGCTGGCGTCTGTAAGCTGCTCGAGTTACAGCACAAGAAGTAAAAACGTCAGGATATTTACAAGCCATCTCATCTGGTTGAGCACATAGTACCGGGATGGGTGTTACATCAGGAGTAACAAGCACGCGTCCGTCCGCCAAATCATTACCCATAATCATAGTGACTCCAGCAATGGGAAAGCTTGGTCGCAGCCCCACCACGGCTTCTCCTGAACACAATTCAGAATGGATTAAAATTTTGGCTAAAGGCACTTTAAAGTCCTTCATGCTAAATCCACGTATAGTTAACTGAGTATCCATTATCTCAAGTTCACTGGAAGGCAGAATACCCTCTAATAGGAAGGACTGAGAAGCAGCCGTGTCACGTAGTATCTTAACAGGTACCTTATTACCAGATCGAGTAGCAGAAACGAATCCATCCATTATAAACGGCCGAAATCCTTCATTATCAGTCAGATCTGTCGAGAGAGATAATGGTTCATTCAAGGTTTTAATGAGAGCAACTGGCTTTACTTCCTGTTTTACTAGTTTGGGGCAATATTTATTAATGTGCCCTTCTTGTTTGCAAAAGAAACAAACCACATTTTTCTTTTCAGAGGTTCCATACCCATGCGACATTTTGTTTTCACTGTGCCTCACAAAAGCACCAGTTTCCGTATGAGCAGCAGAGGATCCTCTCGGCTTCCCGTTAACTCTGGGTCTGGAAAATCGGGGAGACTCAAAAACACGTGTTTTATTTTTATCCAGCTCAAAAGATCTGTCAGATCTTGTACGCTCAAAAATAAACCTGTGCGTCAGCATATATTCATCCACTAAAACAGCGGCTTTAGAAGCCTCCGTCACTTTATGTTCATTCAAGTAAGTGGTCACTTTCTCTGGCAAGCACTTCTTAAAATCTTCAATTAATATCAGTTGTTTAAACTGATCCATACTTGTCACAGAACATGCGGTACACCAACGATCAAGGAGTATTTCTTTTTCCCTAATATAGTCAGCGTATGTTTGACTCTCAGATTTCCTCAGTTTTCGGAACTTCTGACGGTAAGCTTCCGGTACTAACTCATAAGCTCGCAGAATAGCTTCTTTCACTTTCACAAAATCACAACTGTCAGTGACTGAAAGAGAGGCGTAAGCGTTCTGCGCTTTTCCAGTTAATTTGCACTGCAGCAGCAGTGGCCAAACTTCTTCCGGCCATTTGAAAGAGAGAGCAGTTTTTTCAAAAAGCATAAAATAATTGTCTACATCTTGTTCATTAAAAGCTGGCACAAGAGAAATATTTCTACTCACATCAAACTCAAGTCCAAAAGCTGGAGAAGAAGGCTTTCTCTGCTCCAGTTCCTTCAGACGTATCTGAGCATCCAGCTCCATTTTTCGCTGTTCAAACAAAAGCTCCTTTTCTCTTAAAGATGTTTGTTGAGCGAGCTCTGCGGCTCTCACAGAGGCTTCATTCTCATCTTTCTTTCTGTCAGCTTCAGCTGCAAGTTCAGCTTTTCTCATCTCATTTTCTTCTTTCTTTCTGTCAGCTTCAGCTGCAAGTTCAGCTTTTCTCATCTCAGTTTCTTCTTTCTTTCTGTCAGCTTCAGCTGCAAGTTCAGCTTTTCTCATCTCTAATTCAAGTTCTTTCAAACGCACTTCCTTATCCATAGCATAAGAGGTAGTTACGCCAACAGGACTCTTGACAGGACTTGTTTCAGCCGGCAAAATCCCAAGCTGAACTAAAGCAACGATCAGTTCATCTTCAACACTGTCTCGTTTAGTGCGTTTATCAATAACTATTTTAAAATGCTCTGCTACAGACAACAGCTGTTCCTTTGTACAAGTTGCTAAAACATCTGCTGTCGGATCATCCAAGAAACTGTCTAACTCGAACTCCATGATTTTAAGTTAGACACAAAATAGTTATTCTGAAACAGCACTAAAGAATCCGAGCTACCAATGAACGCAGCACACACAGAAAGTGCGCACCTGAGAGCACTCAATCAATCAGCACAGCTGATCCCAAATTAAGTGGATACACCACTAGAATATGACTAGCCTAAAATACAGCCCAAAATATTTTAAACAGTCGCGGCTTTTAGTAAGTAATGCAAAACAGAGCCAACCTCTTTAAGCAGTAGACTACTAAAAAATACCACAGAGCATAACAGGTGCTCAATCCCACAAAAACGCACTGATTAGCAGCGCTTAAAACACTAAAGACAAATTAGCTCATAAGACAAGCCCCCAAATGTGATTTAGGCAAAAACTGACAACCACTAACCTAGCTCATTAAGTTAATAATATCATATCCCGGACGAGCCATCCAATAAATATGTTACGACCGTATGAGGGCCAAAACATACTTAAAGGACACTGGACACAAGAAAAAGGTTTAAATGATGTTTTATTAACTAAAACTAAGAGCCTCCAGGCGGTCAGGGTCCTCTCAGGCTTCTCCCACCCGTCTGGAGCGCCTTCTCCAGCTCAGCGTCCTTAAAGAAAAAAATAAATTAAAAAGAGAAAGTACAAAGGATTGTGGGACAAGTGGGTGCGGCGGAAATGAACAAAACGCCACCCAAGCCGACCCAATCCTGTACAGGACCGTCGTGCCTTCTCAGGTGACGATCTACCTAACCAAAAATACCTCTAAATGAAAGAAAAGCGATAACTGAACTACCGACACCCACACAGTCAAAAGTATCAAACAAATGAAGAAAAAAAGGGGAAACAGTCTCTCACTCTGTTCCACCTTAGCTGTCCCCCTCCTGGGCAGCTGCTCAGACGCTTCCTTTCAGCATCTGACAAAAAAGAAGAGTCAACCAGAGTACAGCAGTCCAAAACCACACTCTATTTTTAAGCTAGAGTCACACAAACTCTCTAGAGCTTAAACACTCACAACTCTTGCTTTTAGCATCTAGTCCTGAAACCAGTGCCAGGCCTTAAGGGCCTATTTCAGCTCCAACAGGAGCAAACAACAACAATCTGAGAGGGTGGAGATCTCTCAGAATTGTTAGGTTTACCTGACAGTGTCCTCAGCAGTTCCAGTGAACCCTCAGCTGAGTTTCACACCATCCAGAAGACTTCAATAAGCCACCACTCGTTCCTCAAGCCAGTCTAGGTACAACGAGTCTCCACCCTGCACCAAACACAGCATGTCAGCTTTGTAGGCTGGACCTGCAGGTGAACAGCAGCTCTGCCCAATCAAGCTTGAGTGAAGCAGGCTGAGTAATTAAAAAAAAGGTTAGTTCTTTATTGAACCAGCAGGCTGCAGCAGTTTGCAGCCATGATACATAAAAACAAGGATGTTTAAACTGCTAAAACCCCCAGGGTGCATAACAGGTGTGATCACACCATAAGTTGTTATCAACGCTCCGTTCAGAAGCCTGCATCACTGATGGTATGGGGTTGCATGAGCGCTTGTGTCATGGGCAGCTTGCATGTCTGGAAAGGCACCATTAATGCAGAGAACTATGTTCAGGTTCTAGAACAACATATGCTCCCATCTAGACGTCATCTCTTTCAGGGAAGACCCTGCATTTTTCAACAACATAATGCCAGACCACATTCTGCAGCAATCACAACATCATGGCTATGTAGGAGAAGGATCCGGGTACTGAAATGTCCAGCTGCAGTCCAGATCTTTCACCTATAGAGAACATTTGGAACATCATAAAGAGGAAGGTGCGACAAAGAAGGCCCAAGACGACTGAACAGTTAGAGGCCTGTAATAGATATGAATGGGAGAGCATTCCTATTTCTAAACTTGAGAAACTGGTCTCCTCTGTCCCCAGACATCTGTTGAGTGTTGTAAGAAGGGGGGATGCCACACAGTGGTAAAAATGGACTTGTCACAATTTTTTTGAGATTTGTTGACGCCATGAAATTTTGAAACAACATATTTTTCCCTAAAAATGATACATTCTCTCAGTTTAAACTTTTGATCTGTGATTTGTGTTCTATTCTGAATAAAATATTAGATGTTGGCACCTCCACATCATTGCATTCAGTTTTTATTTACAATTTGTTTAGTGTCCCAACTTTTTTGGAATCCGGTTTGTACTTTATTTATAAATTATATACAGTACTTTATTCATTATATAACCCTATTATTTCAATTCCTATATCCTTTATTTTTACTTTTCATACTTTTTGTACGTTCATAATATATTTTACTGATATCCGACATCACTGATATCTTTATCACCTAGCAGAAAAAAATAAAAACGTTCAGAATCACAGAAATCCATCCCAGGGACGGAAACTTTAATCCGTGAAACCGCAACTACAATCATTCATCCATCCATTTTCTTTTACCCGCTTTTTCCATTTTATGGTCACGGGGTCACCGGTGTTATGCCGAGAAGAGCATGCCTGCCGTGGATTGCACCCCCTGTCGCGGGAACGCGCATGGGGCTCCGCCCATTGCTGAAAGTACCGCATGTTGATGAGAAAACGGATATAAATATGACTTTTGAGGCAACTTTTTAAGAGGAGAAGGACATTTTAAAAAACAACAACCAGGAAGAGGTTTAGTTTTGTCGGTGTGTGGAGTCAATAAAACAGTTTATCCACTAGGTGTCAGTATAACTCTTCACTAGGTTTTACATGGTGGAGTAAAAAGGTATAGAAGTGAAGATGACTTCAGATGATTTTTGTCAGATGTGACACGGCACAATAAAGTGGTGTTCAAACAACATGCTGGACTCTCTCTTGGTGTTCTTAAACGGAGCACAGCATAAACAACCTTTAAAAAACGATTTAAAAAGGAGCTTATTGCAAAATATGTTCTATATACAGTAGTGAGTGTTTTAAAGTCTATAAATGCTATTGATGATATAAATACTGTTAAAACAATTGTATATCTTTATGTTTAGTTGAAAGAACTTGTCTCCTTTTGGTATTTTGACTATTAATTGATTATAAATTGATGAGTATGAAAGGGGCAGGACATAAGGACAAAGGTGGTCCAAAATCATCCAAAATTTTCAATTAAATAGTTCCAACCAATAGCTAACAAAGATGGAAAATGAATCAAAACATAAAAAATTTGGGCCCAACTTACACTCTATTTATTAATTAATTTTTTATAAAAACACACAACATGATACATACAGTAGAAGAAAATAAAAAAACAGACAAAATAAAATGAAAGGCGGCAGAAGAAGAAAAAATCTTATTTTTCTGCCCCTTATACTCCAATAAACAATTCATATAACCAACTCTTTTGATTTTCATAACTTAGTTTCAACCTACAATAAACTCTTCATACAACCAACTCACTTGATTTCCAAGAAAAGAAAAGAACAACTAAATTTATAATTTTATATTATATATTTTATATATTTTTTATACCTTCCGTATCACATACAACAGTTAAATTCAAATATATTCAAATGTATAATTTTAACCGATTAAGCTTAATCAGTCTTTTGAAAGCAGCCAGTGAATCAATCTATTTAATGTCTGAATCCAATTCATTCCATAACCCTATTCCTCGAATTAGGGTAGATCTTCCCCGTGAACTAGTCCTAAAATATGGTTTAACAAAAAGATTCACCCCCTTAAGATTATAACTGCTCGTTCTTCTGACAAAATACTGTATTTTTGAATATTTCAAGGAAGTCTATTATTTTGTGCTTTGTACAAAACTAACAAAATATTATAATCAACTAAATCATAAAACTTCAGCAGTTTCATTTGATAAAACAAAATGCTTGATGGATGATGGAAATATTTTCTGGTAATAATTCTAATAACTCTCTTCTGTAATATAAAAATAGGCATTGTAATTGATTTACACGCTGTACCCCAGACGTTAACACCATAAATTAAGTGCGGCATAAATAATGTGTTATACAACAAATAAAGTGCCTTATCATTTAATAAATTTTTAACTCGTTAAATATTACAATAGTTTTAGTTAATTTAGTTTTATCTGAATTTATGTGTTGTTTCCAGCATAATTTATCATCAATGGTGATACCCAAGAATCTCACCACATAAACTCTCTGAATCTCAGATCCATCAATTAAAAAAGGTACATCGATCGATTTATTTTTATTACTGAATATCATGTGGCTAGTTTTACCTAAATTCAATGTTAATTTATTAATTTTAAACCAAGTCTGAATTTTATCAAGTTCTGACATCATCAATTTCAAGGTTTGTTCTATATTGTCACCACTACAAAAAAAAGTGGTGTCATCAGCAAAAAGAATACATTTCAGGAGTCCTGGGACCTGTACCAAATCATTTATGTATAATAGAAATAAATTTGGTCCTAATATCGATCCCTGAGGAACTCCACATGTAATAGTGTTGAACTTTCACCTCATCCATTTGCACAAACTGTTTCCTATCACTCAAATAACTACAAACCCATTTCAATGCCAAACCTCTAATAACTAACCTGCTAACAAAGGGCCGAGGTAACCCAAGCACAACATTATAAAGTGGACAGAATACAAATTAGCTAAGCACACATATGAAACAAATAAACAAAACTCAACTAACTTAGCACTAACAACAAGTGAATATTAAGGTGACAAAATTAACAATTCTTAGGCTGTCAATATTGGCACCCCCCTCTATTTACCCCAAACATTCTCCAAATTATATGAAACTCACACCAACAGCTCACACAACATGTGTGATTATGTACAAAATGTTATGTCTTTCATAACTCTCTAGTTCTCTCAGTTAGCAGGGGGTGCATAAACGCCAATTCTTAGGCTGTCAATATTGGCACCCCCCTATATTTACCCCAAATATTCTCCAAATTACATAAAACTCACACCAACAGCTCACACAACATCTGTGATTATGTACAAAATGTTATGTCTTTCATAACTCTCTAATGGTCTCAGTTAGCAAAGGGTTCATAAACGCCAATTCTTAGGCTGTCAATATTGGCACCCCACCTATATTTACCCCAAATATTCTCCAAATTACATGAAACTCACACCAACAGCTCACACAACATGTGTGATTATGTACAAAATGTTATGTCTTTCATAACTCTCTAGTTCTCTCAGTTAGCAGAGGGTTCATAAACGCCAATTCTTAGGCTGTCAATATTGGCACCCCACCTATATTTACCCCAAATATTCTCCAAATTACATGAAACTCACACCAACAGCTCACACAACATGTGTGATTATGTACAAAATGTTATGTCTTTCATAACTCTCTAATTGTCTCAGTTAGCAGAGGGTGCATAAACGCCAATTCTTAGGCTGTCAATATTGGCACCCCCCTATATTTACCCCAAATATTCTCCAAATTACATGAAACTCACACCAACAGCTCACACAACATGTGTGATTATGTACAAAATGTTATGTCTTTCATAACTCTCTAGTTCTCTCAGTTAGCAGGGGGTGCATAAACGCCAATTCTTAGGCTGTCAATATTGGCACCCCCCTATATTTCGCCCAAATATTCTCCAAATTACATAAAACTCACACCAACAGCTCACAAAACATGTGTGATTATGTACAAAATGTTATGTCTAACATAACTCTCTAATTGTCTCAGTTAGCAGAGGGTGCATAAACTCCAATTCTTAGGCTGTCAATATTGGCACCCCCCTATATTTACCCCAAATATTCTCCAAATTACATAAAACTCACACCAACAGCTCACGCAACATGTGTGATTATGTACAAAATGTTATGTCTTTCATAACTCTCTAGTTCTCTCAGTTAGCAGGGGGTGCATAAACGCCAATTCTTAGGCTGTCAATATTGGCACCCCCCTATATTTACCCCAAATATTCTCCAAATTACATAAAACTCACACCAACAGCTCACACAACATGTGTGATTATGTACAAAATGTTATGTCTTTCATAACTCTCTAATGGTCTCAGTTAGCAAAGGGTTCATAAACGCCAATTCTTAGGCTGTCAATATTGGCACCCCCCTATATTTACCCCAAATATTCTCCAAATTACATAAAACTCACACCAACAGCTCACGCAACATGTGTGATTATGTACAAAATGTTAAGTCTTTCATAACTCTCTAGTTCTCTCAGTTAGCAGGGGGTGCATAAACGCCAATTCTTAGGCTGTCAATATTGGCACCCCCCTATATTTACCCCAAATATTCTCCAAATTACATAAAACTCACACCAACAGCTCACACAACATCTGTGATTATGTACAAAATGTTATGTCTTTCATAACTCTCTAATGGTCTCAGTTAGCAAAGGGTTCATAAACGCCAATTCTTAGGCTGTCAATATTGGCACCCCACCTATATTTACCCCAAATATTCTCCAAATTACATGAAACTCACACCAACAGCTCACACAACATGTGTGATTATGTACAAAATGTTATGTCTTTCATAACTCTCTAGTTCTCTCAGTTAGCAGAGGGTTCATAAACGCCAATTCTTAGGCTGTCAATATTGGCACCCCACCTATATTTACCCCAAATATTCTCCAAATTACATGAAACTCACACCAACAGCTCACACAACATGTGTGATTATGTACAAAATGTTATGTCTTTCATAACTCTCTAGTTCTCTCAGTTAGCAGAGGGTGCATAAACGCCAATTCTTAGGCTGTCAATATTGGCACCCCCCTATATTTACCCCAAATATTCTCCAAATTACATAAAACTCACACCAACAGCTCACACAACATGTGTGATTATGTACAAAATGTTATGTCTTTCATAACTCTCTAGTTCTCTCAGTTAGCAGGGGGTGCATAAACGCCAATTCTTAGGCTGTCAATATTGGCACCCCCCTATATTTACCCCAAATATTCTCCAAATTACATAAAACTCACACCAACAGCTCACACAACATGTGTGATTATGTACAAAATGTTATGTCTTTCATAACTCTCTAGTTCTCTCAGTTAGCAGAGGGTGCATAAACGCCAATTCTTAGGCTGTCAATATTGGCACCCCCCTATATTTACCCCAAATATTCTCCAAATTACATAAAACTCACACCAACAGCTCACACAACATGTGTGATTATGTACAAAATGTTATGTCTTTCATAACTCTCTAGTTCTCTCAGTTAGCAGGGGGTGCATAAACGCCAATTCTTAGGCTGTCAATATTGGCACCCCCCTATATTTACCCCAAATATTCTCCAAATTACATAAAACTCACACCAACAGCTCACACAACATGTGTGATTATGTACAAAATGTTATGTCTTTCATAACTCTCTAGTTCTCTCAGTTAGCAGGGGGTGCATAAACGCCAATTCTTAGGCTGTCAATATTGGCACCCCCCTATATTTACCCCAAACATTCTCCAAATTACATAAAACTCACACCAACAGCTCACACAACATGTGTGATTATGTACAAAATGTTATGTCTTTCATAACTCTCTAGTTCTCTCAGTTAGCAGGGGGTGCATAAACGCCAATTCTTAGGCTGTCAATATTGGCACCCCCCTATATTTACCCCAAACATTCTCCAAATTACATAAAACTCACACCAACAGCTCACACAACATGTGTGATTATGTACAAAATGTTATGTCTTTCATAACTCTCTAGTTCTCTCAGTTAGCAGGGGGTGCATAAACGCCAATTCTTAGGCTGTCAATATTGGCACCCCCCTATATTTACCCCAAACATTCTCCAAATTACATAAAACTCACACCAACAGCTCACACAACATGTGTGATTATGTACAAAATGTTATGTCTTTCATAACTCTCTAGTTCTCTCAGTTAGCAGGGGGTGCATAAACGCCAATTCTTAGGCTGTCAATATTGGCACCCCCCTATATTTACCCCAAATATTCTCCAAATTACATAAAACTCACACCAACAGCTCACACAACATGTGTGATTATGTACAAAATGTTATGTCTTTCATAACTCTCTAGTTCTCTCAGTTAGCAGGGGGTGCATAAACGCCAATTCTTAGGCTGTCAATATTGGCACCCCCCTATATTTACCCCAAATATTCTCCAAATTACATAAAACTCACACCAACAGCTCACACAACATGTGTGATTATGTACAAAATGTTATGTCTTTCATAACTCTCTAGTTCTCTCAGTTAGCAGGGGGTGCATAAACGCCAATTCTTAGGCTGTCAATATTGGCACCCCCCTATATTTACCCCAAATATTCTCCAAATTACATAAAACTCACACCAACAGCTCACACAACATGTGTGATTATGTACAAAATGTTATGTCTTTCATAACTCTCTAGTTCTCTCAGTTAGCAGGGGGTGCATAAACGCCAATTCTTAGGCTGTCAATATTGGCACCCCCCTATATTTACCCCAAATATTCTCCAAATTACATAAAACTCACACCAACAGCTCACACAACATGTGTGATTATGTACAAAATGTTATGTCTTTCATAACTCTCTAGTTCTCTCAGTTAGCAGAGGGTGCATAAACGCCAATTCTTAGGCTGTCAATATTGGCACCCCCCTATATTTACCCCAAATATTCTCCAAATTACATAAAACTCACACCAACAGCTCACACAACATGTGTGATTATGTACAAAATGTTATGTCTTTCATAACTCTCTAGTTCTCTCAGTTAGTAGAGGGTGCATAAACGCCAATTCTTAATATTGGCACCCCCCTATATTTACCCCAAACATTCTCCAAGTTATATGAAACTCACACCAACAGCTCACACAACATGTGTGATTATGTACAAAATGTTATGTCTTTCATAACTCTCTAGTTCTCTCAGTTAATAGAGGGTGCATAAACACCAATTCTTAGGCTGTCAATATTGGCACCCCCCTATATTTACCCCAAATATTCTCCAAATTATATGAAACTACACCAACAGCTCACACAACATGTTGAGATTTTATGTATGTGTCGATTAAACATGAACAGTTTTTTTTTGTTTGCAAAAAAAAAAATAGAAAATTGTACAAAATGGAATAACAAAATCGTGTACCGTACCTAAAAAGGTATGAAAGGATGCAAAATACGTACACAACAAAAACATCTCAAAACATAAACATTATTGAACGTCAGTTGTAAATGATGTGAACAGTCTAAATAAAAGGCCTAAATGCACATTGCACAGGTATAATCTTCTTCTGCACAGGTATAATCTTTTCCTGCTTGCGTGGTCATGACACAGCCTTGGTGGTACCACCGGTTGCAGCAGTCACAGGCTATCTGTAATTGATAAAATACAAATGGTTATATTGCAACATTAAGAAAGATGATCGCATTGTTTTTAATCAGTTGTTTTCCATTTCCTGAACATAAATGGTTAGTTTTTTCTTTACTAAACATGAAACATCTTGTTGTTGTTAGGCCTATATTTAAGGACAGTTCAAAATGGCAGCATTTTGTTAAATGCATGGAGGTCAAACACAGTTGTATTACCAAAAAATAAATAAAAATACATTTCATTAAGACTTCATAACAACTGCTTAAAAATGTGAAATTACTTTCAACTATGCTGGGTTAAATGTTCTTTTTTTAGGATTTTGTTTTGTTATCAAAAGTACTTTGCAACCATTTTTTTATGATGGCATACAAATTGATTGAATTCAATTTTCACTTTATAATTTTTTTTTCTTACCCACAGATTATCTTCCGTGTTGTTCATCCCACAATGACTGCAGAGGTTCTCCAATGACTCTACAGCAAAACAAATCACAACCTTTAGTAAATTTTCTCACATGAACATAATGCTATTTTTTGGTGTTTTTTTTAAGCATTTGAAATATAAGAATAAAAAGCTATGTTAGTGTTGATCATAAACTACAAACAGTCTCATCCTCCATCTCTATCTCAGTTGTCTTTAGCCCCTGCTTAAAATATCTGGGGTCATACACAGAAGCAAAACAGTTTTATCTCGTTACAAGTCATAAAAGCTAAACATCATATTGGCATGTTAGACAGGCTCATATTGTGTATATCTTATCATGAATTGAATCACATATGTATTTATAGTGATACATTCATCCAAAAAATCCTTCACTGCTAAATTTTCTTATTTCGGTTAGGTTTTATTATTTTCTGAATTGCGAAGTAGGAGAGAAAACATGTGAATCCTTTAATATTTAAACATGTTTCCAAATAAATTTTATGTATGATAACTGTCAACTTGTAAATGACATTTGTCTCAACACACTTTTGTTCATGTGATGTTTCACATAACACCTCTCAGTTGCATTGTCGACCTTTACAAAATCTGTACTTTCATTTTGCTTTTTATATCACAACCACACGTGAATCGAAAATAAAACTTTCAAAAGCCACCTGATTCTGACAGAAGTTTGGTCGAAATGTCGACCCGTATGGCATCAACAGCAGCTGTTGTACATGGGAAGTTCAGATCTTTTTCTTCCAAGATGCACTCTGCAAACTGTAAACATAAAGACTTTAATACCCTGATGCATGCTCAACAATACCGGTAGAAATTTCTAAAAAAGCCAAGTCTGTTCCTCTGGACATTCAAAACAAAACAAAAAAGTAGAAACGTTTCGCCTTTTGTCCGAAACAGTTCCTTGGTCTGATATGCTGTATTCAGCTCGGTTGTATAAACATCACCCTCTCATAGTGGATCAACCAGTTTGTTGTTGACAGCCTGAAACCATCTAATCACATGATAAAGGAGGACCATCAGCCTAACAAGACCCCGAGACCCCGAGATACTTAAACTCCTCCACTTGGGGCAGGACCTCCTCCCCGACCTGGAGAATGCATGCTACCCTTTTCCGGCTCAAGACCATGGCCTCGGATTTGGAGGAACTGATCCTCATCCCGGCCGCATCACATTCAGCTGCAAACCGCTCCAGCGAAAGCTGTAGATCACGATCTGATGAAGCCAATAGGACCACATCATCTGCAAAAAACAGAGAAGCGATTCTAAGGCCACCAAAACGGATCCTCTCAACACCTTGGCTGTGCCTAGAAATTCTGTCCATA